>JAJQKJ010000764.1:0-159843 GCA_029574335.1 Rana kukunoris
GGCCCATATTCAGAGAGCGATTACGCCTGTCTAACTGGTGTTAGACAGGAGTCATTTCAAATTTCGCACGCCGTATCACTAGTTTGAATCCTCAAACCATGATACGGCGGCTTCGGGCTTTGATCGAGAGGCTTACGTCTTCGTAAGCCTTCGGATCTACGTTGCGATATTTTTGCGGCCGCGTGGGGTGGAGTCCGCGTCGTTTTCACCGTCGGGGTATGCAAATGAGTTTTTACGGCGATCCACAAAGGTACGAGTGTCCTTCGCAATCGCCTACGTCATTTTTTGGCTACGTAATGTTAGAGCAGCTTTTTGCTGGTCTAACAGTGTGCGTAACCCATGTTAAGTATAAGTTAAGTATACTATAAATATGCATTGATTACTGTATAAATGTGACTGGCAGTGAAGGGGTTAACCACTAGGGGGCGGGGAAGGGGTTAAATGTTTGACCTATGAGTGTTCTAACTGTAGGGGGAGGGGGGGTGACTGGGGGATGTGACCGATTGTGTCCCTATGTACAAGGGACACAGCATCGGTCTCCTCTCCCTGACAGGACGTGGAGCTCTGTGTTTACATACAGAGCTCCACGTCCCCGCTTAGTTACTGGGCAATCGCGTGTGCCCGGCGGCGATCGTTGCCGCCGGGCACTCGCACGGGATCCCAGCAGAGCGGCGGGTGCGCGGCTTTAAAAGGACATCACGTCATATAGGACGTGATGTCAGGATAATGGAGTCCTCAGCCCGCCGTCATTTGACGGTGGGCAGAGGACAAGTGGTTAAAAATGATCGTGTGTGGGCTTCAGAGCATTTTTCGTGTTCTGAAAATCAGGCACATTTTTTTTCCGAACATGCTCTATTTTTTCACAACGTTTTTAACGTTGTCGTTTTTCGTCTTGTAAAAAATGGTCGTGTGTGGGCTTTAACGAACTGAAAAATCCGCGCATGCTCAGAAGCAAGTTATGAGACGGGAACTCGTTCTGGGTAAATCTCCGTTCATAATGGAGGTAAGCACATTCTCACTAGCTGTAACAGGGGACAGAGAAAAAGTGCGAATCGTCTTTTACTAACAGGAAATCAGCTAAAGCAGCCCAGAGGGTGGCGCCATCCGCAATGTAACTTCCCCTTTATAGTGCCCGTCGTACGTTTGTACGTCACCGCGCTTTTGCTAGAGCATTTTTTTTTTACGATCTCGTGTGTAGGCAAGGCCGTTTTAATGACCGGGTTTTAAAAAAACCTTCGTTTTTTCTAGAGCCTAAAAAAAAAAATTATCGTGTGTACGCGGCATAAGGTGTTTTGATAGCATTTATATTCTAATGGTCTTTTGTATTCACACATAGGTTTTACACATACATTTTTTCTTGATTGTTTATCCATTTAGCATATTTATTAGCAACTTTGCACTTAATCTAGCACATTATTTGCAGCATTGCACATAATTTAGCACTTAGTCTAATAGTATCTCATGAATTACATTTTTCTTAATTGCAATAAATTTTGTCTTGGATCAGCGCAGTAACACATTTTTCACATATATATATTTTTTACCTCCTTGTCTGGTGGCACATACAGTACCGCAGCAGATCACTCATATATATATAACAAAAAAACAGGATGCGCTAACAAATAAACAGGATTAGTGTCCATGGATGGTAATCATAGTAGAATAAACCAGAATAGTGTCCATAAGTGATTGATGTCCAACTGATCCTATTCGGACCAGAGTAAATTAATTAGCTTATTCTTGAAAAACACCAGTGGGAAAATTGTGATGATGACAATAAACGTGGTGACATTCAATAGAAAAGTGCTGATAGTAGATCCTCCACCTTGCAGAAAACAATAACTGCTTACCGGAAAGCCGGTGGTCTCTTAGTGAAAAGAAGACCCCAGAATGCATATGTGTAACCACTGGAGGAAGATAGTAGGCCAGATAAGTTGTCAATCCCCTTCAGGCTGGGAGCTCGGAACCAATTTCCAGGGAAAAGCAAAAAAGGCCACAATAGTGTAATAACGTCTTAAAAAATTTATTTAAAAAAAGCCAAAAACACACTTACATAAAATCAATGCAAACAGGCATGTCAGTGATATGCTGGGACTCCGGCCGGAAGCGATCCATACAAACACTTGACCCGTCCAAATGAGGAATGGGAAGAGGTATACAGCGGGGGATGAACCGATGAAACACACTATCCCGCCCGACCGGTTTCGCGAGAAGTCGCTTAATCATGGGGCACAAAAAGCACCCTGTTGCTTTGCTTTTTATTGTTCCTTTGTTCACCTTAGTTGACTTTCTCCTTTTTTTCCACTCATATATATATATATATATATATTATATATATAAAACTCCGCCGGTGACATTCACATTACAATATACGCTTATTGCATTTTTTTTACCAAAAATATGTGGAAGAATACGTATCGGTCTAAACTGAGGAAACAATATGTTTTTTTATATATTTTTGGGGGATATTTATTATGGCAAATAATGAAAAATATTGATTTTTTTTCAAAATTGTCGCTCTATTTTTGTTTATAGCACAAAAAATAAAAACCGCAGAGGTGATCAAATACCACCAAAACAAAGCTCTATTTGTGGGAAAAAAGGACATAATACTGTTTGGGAGCCACG
This sequence comes from Rana kukunoris, assembly GCA_029574335.1. Taxonomy (NCBI): domain Eukaryota; kingdom Metazoa; phylum Chordata; class Amphibia; order Anura; family Ranidae; genus Rana; species Rana kukunoris. Next base: position 2,629 of record JAJQKJ010000764.1, read on the forward strand.
TCGCACGACCGCGCAATTGTCAGTTAGAGAGACGCAGTACTGAATTGCAAAAAGTGGCCTGGTCATTGACCAGCCAAAGGGACCGGGGCTGAAGTGGTTAAAGTGTCACTAAAGGATTTTTTTTTTTAGCTAATTAGCTTTCTTTATCTTATTGCAGTCCTGGTTTCATGTCCTCATTGTTCGTTTTTGCTCTGATGTTACTGTAATTCTGCTCTGTTCTGGACACTTCCTGGTTGTCTGTTTCCTGATGACCACAGTACTGGGAGATTCTAGTTTTGTTTTTCTAACCATCACACTCTATGGCACAGAGGCATTAAATTACATGCAAAAACTAAGCTAGATGCAAAAATGAAAGTGATACTAGAGGCACATTATATGATTGATTTTTATCTGTTTTTAATCGTTTTTAAAAGGGAATTAGTTAACTATTATTATCTCTATACCCTGTAAACAGTCATTTCAGCAAAAAAAAAAAGCTTTTTTCCTTTAGTGACCCTTTAAGGTGACCCAGTTAAAAAAAAAACAACGTTTTATGTGACAAAACAAAACAACGTTTTTCAAACTTCATTTTCCAAAACGACGTTGCATACACACCATCGTTTTCCAAAATGCTCTAGCAAAGCGTGGTGATGTACACCACGTTCGACAGCACTCTGTTCCATTGAAGCTCCGTCTCATAACTTGCTTCTGAGCATGCGCGGGTTTAAAAACGTAGTTTTCAACGTCGTTTTGCCCACACACAATCACTTTTTATGACACAAAAAATGACATTTTGAAAAAAGACACAAAAAATTCAAGCATGTTCTAATTTTTTTTTTGGTCGTTTTTTTTTGAAGACATAAAACAACGTTTTGCCCACACACAATCATTTTAAATGACATTTTTGAAAACGTTGTTTTTTTTCATCACAAAAAGTGATCGTGTGTACGCGGCATTACTCTCAATAAAAAATTCTGAAAAAAAAAATTATTCTAGTTACACTTTAATTGCATCCAAAAATATAAGATGACCGATGACACCTCATATGACACCTCATATATGATAGGACTGGTGAGAAATGAAGAGCTCTGTATAGTGAGAATAAGCCCTGCTTATCTCTAACAATTATCTGTCCTCTAGACAGAAGCCACATTTCATGTCTAGTGAACACTGAAGAAAGAAACAGATTCTATTTCACATCTCTTGAGCAGAGAACACGGTACATTCAGGACACAAGGGAAGGCGCTGATGGAAAGAAGTCACACACAAGCTGGAGGAGACACTTCACTTGAAATGTATTTCCATTCATTTAGTGTGGTGCTCATTTATTTACATTGTCATGCTATGGCAGGGAAAATGCCAAACACAAGACAGTTTCATTATATCTGTGTCTCAGTCCCGCTAATCTCTTTCTTCTTATCCTGAGTTATATCAAAATCAATCTTTAAACTGCTTGCCAGATAGGGCTTCGTTCAAGCAATAGGCCATTTTGCTATGTAAAGGTAAGCTTTCCAGTTCCTCAACTTTGTTCATTTTGCAGATAATGACATTTCTCCTTCAGCTCTGATTTCTGTTGCAGGAAATTGCATCTTCGCTGAAGAATGAATGTAGATAGAGTATTGCCTGTCTGTAGTTGAAGACGAGCCTAACTCAATTCATCGTGGGACTGTTCTAGGAGAGTAATACCTTAAGGAGTACCTGACTCATGCGCATAGTTAAAGTAGCCATTCTGTGCACCAAAGAACATGTTTAAAGCATAACTCCAGGCAAACAGCTAAATGCACAGTTAAAATACAAACCGTATTTATCGGGGTATAACTCGGCGCGGGAAAGCGGGTATCGGCGTATATCGCGCACCCACGATTTTGCCCTGATTTTCAGGGCAAAAAAGTGCGCGGTATAGGCCGATAAATACGGTATATGTTTACTGTTTTACCTACCGTATGATTTGAAAATTGGTACAGCCAGTCATGCAATGTATACATGACAGCTGGTACATGTAGTTATTGATCGTAAGCCAACTGTTTTTTCAGTTCAAATTAGCATCAAACAAAATACAAGTTAAAGCGGAGCTCCACCCTAAAGTGGAACTTGATGTCACAATGTAGAGTATAAGATTTCCTATCATCTGTGCCCAGTCTTGCCAAACAGAGTTAATCCAGCTCTGAGCAATCATCCTTTATTGTTCAGTGAAAATGAACAGACTTCCAGATAAAAACCTGTCTAAATAAAAAGTACTTTCCTCTCTCCATATCTAGCTTGGACATGTTTATCATATGTTATGTTATTTGTATCCTAATAAGAGGTGATCCACAATTCATTGTATATTACCAGGATGTGTTATGTGGGGGAGGGGTGGATTTCTCACTTTTTATACTGTGGAACACCTCATATTATGATAAACATAGGGGAGGAAAGGACTTTTTATCTGGAAGTCTGTTAATTTTCACTAAACAATAAAAAAGATTGATTAGAGCTGGATTAACTCCGTGTGGCAAGACTGGGCACAGATGATAGGAAATCTTATACTCTACATTGTGACATCAAAAAATAAATAAATCTGGGTTTACATACACTTCAATCTCCCCCTCCGGTGCCACAATTGGCACCTTTCAGGGGGGAGGGGGGACAGGATACCTGTCTTTGCCAGGTATCCTTTCCCACTTCCAGGAGTCCTGCCACGGCCATGACGCCACTGCGGGGCTCCCTCCTCCCCTCCCCTGGCTGCTGGGCTAATAGGAGAGATGAGCGGGGCCTCGCACATGCGCAATAAGGGTTCCCGGCCTGAAGCCGAAAGGCTACTCTGCCGCCTCCATTGTGGTTAAGAGAACCCGGCAGTGTAGCCTTTCAGCTTTATGACTGGAACCCTACTGCCGACATCGCTGGACTCCAGGACAGGTAAGTGTCCATAGTATGTGTAGCTGCTGGCTTTAAAAAAAAAAATCCCGGGGGGGCGTGTCCAGACGCAAACAAGGAGAGACGTACCTTGGAGGATCTCCGCCAAACCCGTTTGTATCCACTGCCATCCTAAGACTGCAAACGGTACTTGAGCCTCCAAAATCATATGACCTGTCTCCTGGATCTCTCCTGAATAGATCCATACCTGAACTAGAGCAGTAGGACGCTGGATCACTCTGCTGTCCTTACTGCAGCTGGAACCATCCTTCACTGCACCGCCACCATCTTAAAGCCTGCGAAGCCTGGGACTCGCCGGGCTCGGGTGCTGTGCTTGGGGCCGTGAGACAAGCGGCAATCACCTCCGGACCTTACCGCAGCTACTCCCGTGGAGGTAGGCTACTTGGGGACGTTTTCCCTGAGCGACAAACGCGGACCTCCCAGCCGTCCGAAAATTTGGGCCTACACGCGGCGGCCGGTCCCTGTGCCGATTCGCTAGCCCAGCGCTGTTCCTGCCCTCGGCTGCACATCCCTGGCTGGTTACCCCTCCGCAGATCCAGCCCTGTGTGTCATACAGGACCTACACCTTGATCTGGACTATCCCCTGGAGACATCTGCAGGCCCTGGTGAGTTACGGCGGCCATCTTGGTACACCCCAGCGGCCTCTTTACCTGAAATATACCTTCACCTATACCCAAGGGCACCCTGGCTCATTGACCTGAGACCCTGGCTTGGCCCTTTAAGCAATCACCCACCCGCTACAGCCTGCAGCCCTAGATCTAGAAGCCTCGTCCCCAGGCAAACTTCATGCTGCCTACACCTGTGGATTCTTGATCTAGCAGTGTGCAACCCCCAACAGGGTCTCTTATAAGCTTTTGTTCCCCTTATCTACACAACTCTAGCCAGGACATCGGTGCTGTGACTCATAGAAGCTAATCATCCTGTTTTCACTCATGCGCCCCTTTTATTTTTATGGCCCTGCCCCGCCTCTTGTGCAGTCGCACGTACTACCCGCAGACCCCCCTGTGCTCTCCAGTCACAATACCCCACAGAGGGAAGCACGCCTAGCATGTAAGATGGCAGTCGCTTAAGATGTGAGGCCCGACTTTTTTGCCCATATGTCCGGTGTTCCCGCTCTGCATTATTAGCCTTTGATAGACACGGGAGCCGTCTCATCAGCTTTGGGAATTTTGCAGCTACTTTCCGACTGTTCTATGGGTAAGATTGGAAACCAACGGCATATCTACCAGAAACACATTCCACAGGCCCCGCCTCAGCTTTCCCAGTCTATGGAACGCTTCCTTAGGAAATCATCATCTCCGATCTCGAAAACCCCAGCAACTGTCGTGGACTCGGCAGACGCCCTCCCGCTGGTTGACCCCTCTCTATTTGTGGAAAACCCCCCGCACAAGCCACGACCACCCGAACTTTCCACAATGTCATCACCAATTACTGTGGAGGTGTTGGACGCCAAACTGCAATCCTTGCTTCATAGCCTTACTCAAAACATTACTAAAGAAGTTGGCAAACTGGCGCATGAACTTAGGGGTGAGATTGACCAGTTGGGGGAACGAACAGACACTTTGGAATCTAAATTTGACAACATGGTACAATATGTCCATGTCATAGAGGAGGAAAATGCTAATTTGAAAAACTTAGTCTCACAATTACAGATGCAGCAAGAAGATCTTGAAAACAGGGAGCGCCGCCAGAACCTACGCATCCGCGGGGTCCCCGAGTCTATCCCAGACAAAGAAATCCGACCTTACCTTCTCGCCCTTTTTGTCACTCTGGCACCCCACATCCCTGACATAGACTGGCGCCTTGATAGAGCACACAGATCACTGGCTCCTAAGCCTCCCCCGGGAACCAACCCCAGGGACATTATTGTACGCTTCCATTTTTACGAAAGCAAAGAAGCCCTTACCATTGCTACCCGCAACAAGTCACGAATTGATTTTAAGGGGGCAAAAATTCAAATCTTCAACGACCTATCACCCATTACATTGGCTAAACGCTGTGCCCTGCGCCCAGTCACCTCCCACTTGCAGCAGAACCAAGTTACATACCGTTGGGGCTTCCCGTTCCGCCTGTCTGCTACCAAAGATGGATCGCAACATTCCATGAGAGATCTACAGGAATGCGAGGCTTTTATCCGGAACATTGGTCTCCCCCCCCATAACTGAGGAGGACTTACAGATGCAGATCCCTGCTCCACGACCATTCTCTACGCCTGGGAGGATCTGGACCCCGGTACGTCAGAGGTCACGAAAGGCCCCAATCACTCCCCAGAGAGTTGGACAGTCCAAAGGCACCACTTGAGACTATATCTCTGCTGCCCTTCATCCTTCATCTTTACAAGTAGGTCATCCTACAGACCCACACCCTCCGGGACTCCGGGCTCGGAGTCTGATCCTTGGCATCCAATATGCCCCACGTAAGCGTTCTTTTTATTTCGTTTTTGCTTACATACCCATTCAAAAATAATATGTTGACAGTTCCCTGTTTTTCCCTGAGTCTATGATGTTTGGAACGGACTGGGCCTCAGTGACTATCCTTGCAGGCTACCGTGCCCCACCCTCAACATGGTCTTGAATTATGACCATGACCTCCTGAGGGGTCCTCCCCCCTCAGGCCTACCATCTAATTGGTACATACTTTTTGTCATTGTTTTAATTTTTTTTTTTTTTTTTCTCTTTGGATCCTTTTTGATCCTACTCAGGGCTTACTTAATGTTGCTTTACTTTTATTTCATGTTACCTCAATTGTTACTATTATTTTTTGCTGGCCTTCTGTTTTTAATTTATTTATTTTTTGATCTAGGGTCCCTTTTTGACCCATGTTTGTTACTCAGTAATCTATTTCAGTTATCACCTCATTGTCATTTGATTGTGCATAATATTTTAGTTCCTAAGAACTATGCATCATGGTGTATACTTTTTTTCTATGTCATGAATGTAATGTGTGCTCTGCTCATACAGTTTGAATATGGCTGTCAGTATATTTTCATGTAATGTTAAATGTCTGGGCTCCATCCGTAAACGCTGGTTGGCATTGAGGGAGTTCAGGTCCTCTGGGGCAGAGGTGATCATGGTTCAGGAGACACATTTCAAAGAAGAGGGTTCATTTAAGTTTGCTTCTAAACACTTCCCCACTGCTTTTGTGCCATCCTGCTGAGACGCTCCTCTGCCATTCGTGTCAAATCTTCTTACTTAGATCCCCGGGGTAGGTATATTATCCTGAGCTGCAGTCACCAAAATACCTCATTCACCCTTGCCAACGTGTACGTGCCCAACTCAGGTCAGATTGGGTTTTTAGAGGACTTTTTTGAGAAACGTCAACCTTTTTCCCAACCCTTTATGGTTATTGGAGGCAATTTTAACCTGTGCATGTCCCCAATCAAAGATAGATTTGCCCTCTTTGCAAAAGCCCCGCCCCCCAAGCTCATAAGAACTCCTCTTCATTCCGAAAATTGATACGGGCCCATAACCTTTATGACACTTGGAGAGTAAAACACCCTACTGATAAACAATTCACATTTTACTCCCCCCCTCACAAGCTATATACAAGACTGGACCATTTTTTTGTCTCAGCGCCCTTATTGACTTATGTGGTCCACTCAGGGATTAACCCAATCACTTGGTCCGACCACGCACCCATAATATTAGATCTTCTGTTAGCCACACCTACGCCCAGAAAATGTCATTGGCGTCTTAATGAATCCCTTCTCACCACATCTGATGTTCACCTCCATCTGCAACAGAAACTGTCTGAATTCTTTGAACTCAATGAAGGCTCGGTCTCTGAGGTGTCCACCTTGTGGGAGGCCCATAAGGCTTTCTTCAGAGGGGAGTGCATTTCCTCTGGTTCCCGTCTTAAACGTGATCGAGAACATCAGAGGAGATCCCTTCTAGCTGAACTATCCAAAGCAGAAAAACTTCTACTTACTCTCCCCACAGTGACGCGTCTTAGGACGGTAATTTTGTTACGCAATCGCATTAAGTCTCTAGACTCGAATAAACATGCTAAATCTTTGCTCTGGTCCAAGCAAAAGCTCTATGATTATGCTAGTCATCTTCAGTGACTTTTACAAAAAACTGTATAATTGCCTTTCCGTGGACCCTAATTCTCAGTTCACTCAAGAAAAATGTAATACCTTCATAGAATCCCTGAAACTCCCTTCAATTTCACTTGAAGATCGCGCGGGTCTAAATTCCCCTATTACTGTTGAAGAACTCACTGCGGTCGTAAAACAACTCCCATCCCACAAATCCCCCGCCCTGACGGGTTACCCTACTCCTACTACAAAAGTTTCCTTTCGATCCTGACACCCCATATGGTTAAACGGTTCGCTTCTCTGATGTCTGGAACGATCCCACATTCTCAATTTTTACACGCCTTTATAACAGTCATCCCGAAACCGGACAAAGGCCCGTCACTACCGGATAATTATCGCCCCATCGCCATCCTAAATTCTGACTATAAAATATTTACAAAAATTCTGGCAAACAGACTATCTCTACTCCTCCCCTCACTCATACATAGAGACCAGGTGGGGTTTGTTCCCACTAGACATGCAGGAGACAACACTAGGCGTACTATTGACCTTATTGACTTACTAAGACGAAGAAACCTGCCGTGATACTCAGTTTAGATGCCCAGAAGGCTTTTGACCGCCTGAATTGGTCATTTATGTTCGCTATTCTTTCCAGGTACGGCTTCAGTGGTCCCTTTATGCAAGCCCTAAAAGCGTTATATTCCACACCCACTTCTCAGGTCCAGTTGGCCTCTTGTGTCTCCTCGCCATTTCCCCTGAGCAACGGTACTCGACAGGGGTGCCCCTTATCTCCCCTACTTTTTGTCCTCAGTCTGGAGCCCTTGGCTGAGGCCATTCGCTCTCACCCAGATATAAGGGGGGTGACGTTGAGGCATAGGGAATACAAATTGTCCCTGTTTGCCGATGACATCTTATTGACACTGACCCATCCCCATATTTCACTCCCCTTGCTCCATACCACTCTAAATCAATTTGGCAGTATCTCTACCTGTGAATGTATCGGCAGAAACGCTCTTGGCCCTAAAAGGAAACTTTAAATACAGATGGTGTTCTCAATCGCTCAAATACCTCGGAGTCTACTTAACACCCTCTTATCTTTCACTTTTTCAGGCCAATTTCCCTCCTTTCTTCACGGAAATCAATAGGTTGCTTAAGACCTGGACGAACCTCCCCCTATCCCTGCTTGGGAGGATAAATGTCCTCAAGATGTCGGTAGTCCCTAAGCTCCTCTACCTTTTTGAGACACTGCCAGTGATGGTCCCAATGTCCCAACTGAAATTGCTCCAACGAAACTTTTTAAACTTCATATAGAATAACACATCCCATAGGATAGCTAGCACAGTTCTTTTTGCAGCCCGCGATAGGGGAGGTTTGGGGGCGCCCGACATAATCAAATATTATTTTGCCGCACATTTGAGAGCTATAATCTCCTGGACGTCCAGATGTGCACCTAATAGGTGGTCAGAGATAGAGATGAGCATTACAGTTCCTGCCCACCCCTGCTGCTTGTTGTGGCCATCCTCTGACAAGTACATCTCCCAGCTGTGTAAAATCTGTTTAAGCCCTATGCTGTTTACACTTTCAATCTGGAAGAGATGCTCTTGGAAATATCCTCTTTCATCCCCATGCTCTCCTTTAGTGAACGTTATCTTTAATCTTTAACCCAGAAATCCCTGACAGCTTATCATACGAAGCCATGTTACCCTGGGCAAAAGCTGGTGTATTCCAGCTACGCCATCTAGTGCATCCAGTGACACGTACATTTCTTACTTTTCCTGAGCTGCAATCGAAATACAAAATCCCGAAAACTCTCTTCTACCCTTTTTTACAAATCAGGCATTTCATTTCCACTAGAATCCCACATTTTACTTGAGTTATGCCCACGGAATTTGAACTGTTATGTTTCAGAGGCCCTTATGAACCCCGCCTAATATCCACCATTTATAAGATTTTACATGATACCCCTCAGGTCACAGAGCAAACTCATTCCTACATGCGGAAATGGTCCCATGTTTTGAATAAACCCATTTCTTTATCCGAATAGAAGAGTATTTGGGAGGCTACTTCCAAGGTATCTAGATGCGTAGTTCAGAAGGAAACTGCCTACAAAATATTAATGTTTTGGTATAGAACCCCAGAATTTTTATTGGCAAGGAAGCTGACACCTTCTGGACAATGTTGGAGATGTGGTTCTTATTTAGGCACCCACTTTCACATATTCTGGGAGTGCCCTATGATTACACCCTATTGGTCCAAAGTACATGCCCTTTTGGGAAAAATTCTGGGTATCCCTATCCCCTTACATCCCTTATATCTCCTCCTGGGATTACCCCTCCCAGGGATGCCTAAACCCCTTAGGAAATTGATGGCCTTCATTCTATTAGCGGCTAAAAGGGCTATCCCACAATGCTGGCTAACCAATGTTCCCCCATCCTTTACACAATTTCTAGCAGCTATCATAGATATACGTAGAATGGAACGCCTCACAGCTGTAATTGAAGACTCTTTAACTAGCTTTGACGCCATTTGGGAAAAATGGGATTCCTCTGAATATAACTCTGAGATAGCACACGTGACCTTAAACTTGTAAGTTTAGGAATGGAGTGTCTCAATGAAGCATGTGAACATATGACGCTTAGCCTATTGTGCACTTTGTCTTGATGAGTACTTGTTCTTTTTCTTTCTTTTTCTTTTCTATGCCATGTTGCATCCCACTTGTTCCATAATCATCTGACATTTTTTGCAATCTCTATTTCTTTTTTTACATATGATATGTTATGATTATTTCTTTCTCGTTGGGAATATATCCCTTTTTGTTGACAATTCTTTCTGATTCTGTACAATGTTTATTTTTTCTTGAAATATTTAATAAATAAACAATAAAAAAAAAAAAAAAAAATCCCGGACCTCCTCTTTAAGTATTACAATGTATTTCTGTTTTTTAACCACTTCAGCCCCGGAAGAATTGGTTGCTCAATGACCAGGCCATTTTTTGAGATTTGGCACTGTGTCGCTTTAACTGACATTTGTGTGGTTGTGCGACGCTGTACCCAAACAAAATTGACATCCTTTTTTCCCAGAAATAAAGCTTTCTTTTGGTGGTATTTGATCATATCTGCGATTTTTATTTTTTGCACTATAAACAAACGTCGAGTCAGACTCTGAGTCGGCATAGTATTGGAGACACGCACATGTGCGTTTTATGCATGCACCTATATGAGCATGTGTGTGTGTATGTCTGTGTCATGCTATGGTCCTAGGTTTTACAGGCATATATGTGTGGATATATATGTATATATCCATGCACACATATATACATGATCATGGCCGTGACCAGAGTGAACCGCAAGCTGGCGTTGGACCAGATGTGAAATCACAGGAAGCAGACAGGCGTTTCAAAGATATAAGGGGTGGTAATGCATTTTGAAGCAGAACCTTCTTCTGCAGACCTGAAGGTGCTACTTGGTTTTTGGTCCTCCCAATGTGACTAAGCTTTAAAAAAAGTCTCACACATGTGGCATCCCCATACTTGGGAGGATTACCAGAATGTGTTTTGGAGTGTGACTGTAAGTATGCCTATGCTGTGTTTGAGAAAAAAAAAAATGACAAATCTGACAGTTGTTACAAGGGAGAAGAAAATAGGAGAGGCTCATGTATGCAAATATGGGTAACACGGACCAGCCGCCGCAGTTTGACTGTGGCAGGTTGGCTCCCCAGGCGAAAAAACTTTACCTTACGTAGCTTTCTGCTATTAGATTGGTATGTATTCCCGCGATCACTCGTGACAGAGTGAGAACTGTGATCTTTGTGTTAACACACAGATCCTGTTTCTCTCAAGGGAGAGGAGGTTGATTGAGTGTTCACACTGAGTACGAACACCGATCAGTCTCTCCTCCTAGTTAGTCCCATCCACCACAGTTAGAACACACCTAGGGAACACAGTTAACCCCTTGATCACATCCTAGTGTTATCCCCTTCCCTGTCAGGGACATTTATACCGTAATCAGTGCATTTGTATAGCACTGATCGCTGTATAATTGTCACTGGTCCCAAAAAATATGTCAAAAGTGGCCGATCTGTCTGCTGCAATATCACAGTCCAAATAAAAATTGTTGATCACCGCCATTATTAGTAAAAAAAAATAATAATAATAAAAAACTTTTGCGCAAACCAATCAATATACGCTTATTGCGACTTTTTTCTTTATACCAAAAATATATAGAAGAGTACATATCGGCATAAGCTAAGAAAATTTGTTTTTTAATTGGGATAATTATTATAGCAAAAAGTAAAAGATTATGGCCCGGATTCACGTAGACCGGCGTATCTTCATGCCGGTGTAGCGCATCGTCTTTACGCAACACCGGCGCAACGTTGAGAGGCAAGCATGCTATTCACAAAGAATATGCGCTCAACGTTTCGCCGGCGTAGCGTATAGTTGTCGGCGTAAGCCGCCGTAGGTCAAAGTAGGTGGAAGTGGGCGTGCTATATTAAAATGAAGCGTGACCCCATGCAAATGATGGGCTGAGCTTCAAAAAACGAACTGCGCATGCGTTGTTTCTTGGACGCATCCCAGTGCGCATGCTCACAGTCACGTCGAAATAGCTGCCTAAGATACAACAATACCTACGACGTGAACGTGACCTACGCACAGCCCTATTCACGTAGTACTACGTAAATGACGTAACATACGACGGCTGTTCCCTGGTCCATACCTTTGAATGGGTTGCGCCACCTATATGTGGAATAACTTTACGCCGGGCGTAAGCCTTACGCAAACCGCGTATCTTTTCCGCCTGGCGCATCTACGTTCGTGAATCGGCGTATCTTACTCATTTGCATATTTAACATGGGTACGCCGAATGCGTCCAGCGTAACTATGCGCCCACCATACGCGGGCGTAGGCAAGTTACGTCGGAGCGGCTGAAGCCTTGCTTTTCGACGTATCTAGCTTTGTGAATCGGTGCAGAGATGCGACGGCGCACATTTGTACTTACGACGGCGTATCTTTAGATACGTCGGCGTAAGTTCGTTGTTAATCCGGGCCATTGTGGTTTTTTTTCAAAATTTATGCTCTTCTTTTGTTAATAGAGCAACAAAAAAAAACGCAGCGGTGATCAAAAGAAAGCTCTATTTGTGGCAAAAAAGGACATTTTGTTTGGGTACAGCATTGCACAATCGCGCAATTGTCAGTTAAATCGACGCAGTGCCGAATCCCAAGAAATGGCCTGGTCATTGAGCAGCCAAATCTTCCGGGGCTGAAGTGGTTAAAGTGAACACAGTTTTACCTAATTCTTTAAAGGATAACCAAATCTAAAAATAGAAAAAAACTATGCAGTGCAATTTACAGCCTATAGATGTGATGGCTGCAATATTTTTTTTTCCAAGAAAAAAATATTTTCAGCAAATATAGAAAACAAAATGTAAATGGACATCTTCTATAAACTATAAATATTTCTGCCCCCTGTAACGGAGATAAAGAGATACAAATATGTTTGTAGTTTATTCCTCCATAGATAACAGTTGAGGGTTGATATAGCAACCTAGGGACGAAAAGTTTGTATCTATGTGTATATATATATATGTGTATATATATATATATATATATATATATATATATATATATATATATATATATATATATATATATATATATATACACATATACAGTATATAAAAAAAGATAACATTATTCCCACCAAATCAAGGACTATTAAGCTGCAATATATTACATTTTTGTTTCTCAGTTTTAATGCACTTTTACATTAATGTTGAAAAGTCAACACACTCTTTGCTAAGTGAACATACTTTACTCCTTTAGTAAATGAGCCCCTTTATCTTTGTCCGTCTTCTAGGTAAGAATCCTTGCTTTATGTTTCATTTGATGCGTTAGGTCAATTCTGTATTCAAGCTAGCTCTGTAATCTAATAGAAACTGCAGACATTTTTCACAGTTATAGATGGAATACCTTTCCGCTATTAGATTGGTATACATTCATTTGTTTCCAGCTTTTGATTTCAAGTATTTTACATCTATCTGTACAATTTACTTTTAAATTGCTTGTTGGAGGCTATTGTCTTTTTACATTTTTAATTAAAAGCAAATAATATACTATGCATAAAAGCAATAGACCTTCATTATTGCTCACTTCTCAAACATGAAAGTGTTTAAAACATATGTCATTTTGTTAATTTATTAATTTACTTAGTCACAGTCAGAGCACTTCAAAATCACTGCGTCCTCAAACTTTAGAAAAAGCAGAAGCTTAATTTAGCTGTGCGCTTTGTTCTCTGCCTATTATTTCATGCCATTCTGAACATAAACGACAATGAAATGTCATTTTCTCTTGTTAAACCTTTTTTGTATTCTGATTTCAGTTTATAGGTGTCTTACACATGGGCAAACAGAGAACAGTTTCTCTAGTGATGTGCACATAGGGTTTTGCATAACGCAAACATTACTTTTATCTTGAATTGAATATTCAGAGCCTCGTATTTCCAGAATCATAACAGTGAACATGTACAGAGCTTAAAGTGGAGTTCCACCCATTTTTTTATGTTTGTCTGTGCTGCATGCCCTAATCTCATAGTGTTCAGAATGGACAATTTTTATTTATTTTGTTGCTTGTAAATACCTTTTTTTTGTAGTCCTTCATTACTTCCTCCTCTTTATTAGCCTAGGCTATTAAGTCACAAGGCTATGTGCAAGGGTTTCTGGGATAGACATCATGTTTCCCAGTAGTCCTTGCAAACCTGACTGAAACCTATTACATTGCTTGTGCAGCACTGAGCATGTGCGAGATATGCTGAAATCCAGGAAGTCATACCGTCTGGCTTTATGATGCCCACACTTAAGATGGCCACGGTTTATTTCTAGATTATAAACTATCTTAGTTTACAGACTAACTTTACTAGAATACATTAAGCTTGTGTATTACAGGGGTATTTATATTTAAAAAGTGAAATTGTGGGTGGAACTCCCCTTTAATATTGAGGATACCACTACTGACCTCTTGCTCTTTTCTTGTGTCCATGCTTTGGGAAGGAAAGGACAAGCTTCATAAACTGGGAGGTTGAAGAGTTTCGCAGAAGAGTGAGAATATGGGAGTACATCAGCGTCCCTTTCATAAGACAGGATTTTTTTGTCCCCCTACATTGATCCACCAGTTGTGTCCTGAAGAGAAACCAGAAGAAGATCTGGAGCCTACCAGATGCTTGCTGCCAATTTGGCTATAAAATAAGGAAAGGGTTATCACAAGGTAACAGTTGGCTGAAAATGCCACTACAAGCTGCTTCTGTCCCCCTCTTACTATTTGTTATGGCCAGGTATTATGCAAAAGTGTTCTAGTTCTGTTCTGTTCAAAGTGCTTCTAACTTAAAGTGGTATTAAAGGTTTGGCTTAAAAAAAGCACAGAGCAGGCCCTTACCTCTTCTTCTTGGATCTTGGCTCCTCCCTCTTGACCAGTTCCCCCAATAACAAATTGCTTGATATGGGGGCACTAGCGCGTGCTCACTCCCAAGCACTGCTCTATGCATCCATAAGACACATAGAGCCTCAGCTCGGCCCCTTGTAAAGGTTGAATGCATATGTAGACAGGTGCAGTTAGCCTCCCCAACTGTAGATGGCCTTGTGCCATTATGGCATGTTAAGAGAAGTCTCATAAGGGACTTGGTCCCTTAGAAATTCTATACAGTGTCATAAGTGTGAAAAGCAGCCTGATTGGACACTGAACTCTCATGAGACTTCAGAAGCCATCTTGGGTGAGGGAACATTTTAAATAAGGGACCCCATGTCATTTTGTCATGCTTCTGGCTAGTTTGTGGTAGGGAAAGGAACTGGCTTGTGCGGGACAGTGTTTAGCATAGGGTCAGGTTCTGGATAAGGTGGGATAGTTCAGGGAAGGATATTTTTTACAGTTTTCACTCCAGAAAGCAGTGCAGGACTGGCATAGTTGCCAATACAGGAAGGGATACTACCACTGTAAGGGAAGCCATCCTCTGGTAATATCGCCTGTAAACACTAAGGGCCAGATTCTTGTACATTGCCCTCCGGCGTAGCGTAAGCCATTTACACTACGCCGCCGCAATTTATTTGAGCAAGTACCGTATTCCCAAAGCACTTGCTCCGTAAGTTGCGGCGGCGTAGTGTTAATGGCCCGGCGTAAGGCCGCGTAATTCAAAGGGGGCGGCTTGTATTTAAATTAAGCGCGCCCCCGCGTTGATCGAACTGCGCATGCGCCAGGCGGGATAAAAGCCCAGTGCGCATGCTCCAGCTCACGTCGGAAAACGTAGTTGAAACCGACGTGAAAACTACGTGATCGTCACTTACGCAATGCCCTATTCGCAAACGACTTAGTAAAATGACGTAACCAACGGAAAAAGACGACGCTGACCCGACGCCATACTTAACATGGCATACGACGGAACTTCGTAAGCCTACCCCTCATATAGCAGGGGTAGGTTTACGCTTACGGAAACTACGTAAACGACAACGGGGCGGCGTAAAAACGTTCGGGAATCGGCGTATTAGACTCATTTGCATAGGCAAATGAGAAAAAAACGTAAAGGCCACCTAGTAGCCAGCGAAGTAATTACATCTAAGATCTGACGGTGTAAGTGTCTTACACCTGTCGGATCTTCACCGTATCTATGCGTAAATGATTCTAGGAATCACATGCATAGATACCCAGTAAAAAAAAAAACAGAGATACGACAGTGTTTCCTGCGATACACCGTCGTATCTCTTTTGAGAATCTGGCCCTCAAACTGTATGTTCTTTGGATTTTATATGCTGGTGCTAAAGAGCAGTTATCTGTGCTGTTAAAAAAACTGTGCCAAATGTATATAAAGACATCAGTTTCTAATTTATTGCCTGTGAGTATTCCTTCCCAATATAAGGTGCCTTATCTAGTCCCACTTACACATATGTGTGGCAAAAATTATGTTAAAATAAGTTGCACTCATATAACGTGATTGATCGCAAAATAATAGAAACAAAAGTACCATACTAATGAAGTGCAAACATTCTAAATGAAGAGATAATAAGTGAAAACTAGAAAGTCTATATGAAGTCTATATGAAAAAACTCCATCCATAAAAATGAAAACATAAAATAAAAAAAAATGAGAAAAAAACAACAATTAAGTCCACATAACAGGAAGAAAACAATAGGTGATAAAATCCAGATTCCTTCCACCTTCACCAAGAAAAAGAAGAAGAGGGGTGATTTATTGAGTCGAAAGAACCCCACTCGATATGTGGGGACCCTTACCCAAACTAGTGGACCCCCTAAAGAGCAAGGTCATCTGCAGGGTCTAACAGTCCTCCGTTTCCCTGGAACCTTTCAGCTACAGCAAGAAATCCTCCACAGTATCCTGATTGGAAATGGAAAGACCGGCCTAGTGGGGCACACTATGACAAAAAGTCACTAGTGCAAAAGGACAAAAACACTCCAATAGTGTAGTATCATTAACCACTTAACCCCCGGACCATATTGCTGCCCAATGACCAGAGCACTTTTTGTGATTCGGCACTGCGTCGCTTTAACTGACAATTGAGCGGTCGTGCGATGTGGCTCCCAAACAAAATTGGCAACCTTTTTTCCCCACAAAAATAGAGTGACTATTTTGAAAAAAATGCAATATTTTTTACATTTTGCTATAATAAATATCCCCCAAAAATATATATAAAAAAAAACATTTTTTTTCCTCTGTTTAGGCCGATACGTATTCTTCTACATATTTTTCGTAAAAAAAAAATCGCAATTAGTGTTTATTGATTGGTTTGCGCAAAATTTATAGCGTTTACAAAAAAGGGGGAAGGGAAGGGGTTAAGTGTGTTCCTGGGTGTGTTCTAACTGTATGGGGGGGTGGACTCACTAGGGGTAATCACTGATCTTCTGTTCATATATTGTATGAACAGAAGATCAGCGTTTCCCCCGCTGACAGGAACGAGAGCTATGTGTTTACACACATAGCTCCAGTTCCCCGCTCTGTAACGAATGGGCGCCGGCGGCGCGCGCGCGCCCCCTAGCGGCTGCAAAAATGCGGACGTATAGCTACGGGCTCTCGCCCAGCAGTGCCACCGTCCCGCCGTATAATGACGGTGGGCGGTCGGCATGTGGTTAAAAAGTATGTAGCCTTTATTGCTAAAAAAAATTGTGGATACATCCGCATAAAACATAGAAAAACACAGCCGGCAAGCTATAATAAAAAACACCCGTACTTCCGGTGTCACGTGGGGAGTAATGACATCAGCGCGTAGCACGGCCCTGCTACGCGCTGACGTCGTTACGCTCTACGTGACCCCGGAAGTACAGGTGTTTTTTATTTTTTGATAATCATGTGAGTGAGGTGGCACAGCTCTGAATGCAGTGTCTGTGCAGTCGGTACAACCTAATTTACATATATGGGTATGCATGGAACACCTGTGCATCGACATGTGGGCAATAGTGTTGAGCAGAATATGCCATATTCGATTTCGCGATATATCACGAATATATAGTCGAATATTCGAGATATATTCGCTAAATACGAATATTCGTGATATATTTTGGAAATGAAATCATTGCGAATTTTCGCTATCGCGAATGCGAATTGCGAATTGCGAATGCGAATGCGAATATTCGAGAAATGCGGAATGGAGCACTCTGATTGGCTCAGAATATTCGTGATATATTACAATACACAATAATTGCGAATATTCGGCAAATGCGGAAGGAGCACTCTGATTGGCTCAGAATATTCGTGATATATTACAATACACAATAATTGCGAATATTCGAGAAATGCGGAAGGAGCACTCTGATTGGCTCAGAATATTCGTGATATATTACAATATAAAATAATTGCGAATATTCGAGAAATGCGGAAGGAGCACTCTGATTGGCTCAGAATATTCGTGATATATTACAATACAAAATAATCGCGCGATATCGCTATTGCCGAATAATCGCATTGCGATTTTTCGGGAATATAAAATGAGCGCTGCAGCTACTCGGCCCAAGGTCTCTAATCATACCAGCAATGCTTTTAGACGTCGATGGGGATCTCTAGGATGTAATCTGTTCTAAAAAAAAATTGAAAAAATCCGAATATTCGAAATAGCGAATATTCGCCGCGATATTCGCGTTATTCGCGAATACTCGAATATGCAATATTCGTAGCGAATATTCGCAATGCGAATATTCGTGAGCAACACTAGTGGGCAAACATGGTCCTCACATGGCTTTTTGCTTGGAGGAGCTACAAAAACTGTAGCTGATGTATTTTAATAAACAGACAACAGACAATCATCTGTCCAAGGATTCAGCTCTGTCCTTATTTGAGGCGGTTTTTTACAAGTCTTATGGTTTCCAGTGCCAAAGTGTTAACTGTGGGCAGCCGCTGTGACTTGTGGCTTCAAAGCCAGCTGCCCACTGAGCCACGTTGTGTTTTTTGAATAGTCCCACAGACTTCCAGGACCTGTAACATGTCCTATAAGGTTGCAGGCAGGTAGTGGGGGAGAAGAAATTCTGGTAAACCAACTGCTGTGATCTGACTGGAAAGGGGAGCGGATACAAATCAAAACCAGTCACTTAATGTGCAGTGTAAAAAATGTGTGCTTTATTATACCAATTATTATTAGCAAAAAAATAGATAAATGAACATCCACTAGACCTCTACCACCATATACAGTGACAATGTTGTCACTCTAAAACACCACGGAAGAAATGACCACACTAAGGCAGCGTACACACGATCGGTCCAACCCGATGAGATTGGTCCGACGGACCGTTTTCATCGGTTCACAGACTGATGGTCTGATGGTCTGATGTGCGTACACACTATCAGTTCAAAAACCGATCGTGTCAGTACGCGGTGACGTAAAACACAACGACGTGCTGAAAAAAACGAAGTTCAATGCTTCCAAGCATGCGTCGACTTGATTCTGAGCATGCGCGGGTTTTTGGACCGATGCTTTTGCATACTAACCATCGGTTTGGACCGATGGTCAGGCGTCCACCGGTCCGATTTTAAAGCAAGTTTTAAAACTTTGGTCTGACGGACTACGGACCGATGGGCCGTACACATGGTCGGTTTGGACCGATGAAACTGGACTTAAGTCCAGTTTCACTCGGTTTGGACCGATCGTGTGTACGCTGCCTCACACTACAGTACAGGCTTTGCATATTGCACCATTATACTGTCCTGAAATCTAGATGTCCAAAAATCACTGACAGCAAACTGCCTGATGATTATTCTCAAATCTTACAGCCACATACAGTATTATCTACATCTCCTTACAGGTTTTAAAGGCAACCCTGGGTTTCATGCATTTTTATGCCAGCAGTTCAACACAAGAGATGAGCTTAAGTGTCCTTCAAACTCATCTTTGGCTGAACTCCAAACATACACACTTTTTTTTTTTTTACTGCAGTGACATACAGGCTGGGTCTTTAAGCTCACATAGACAATGAGGTAGGTTGCAGGATGGGAATGACCCGCAGTTCACTGGAATAAAAAAACAGCTCAAGTTCAGAGGATGGCTAAGCTCATGTCTAAATATTAGAACTTTACTTTATTAATATTATTGAATACTAGGACTTTATAAGTTTATTAGGTGCATTTATAGGCTCTGCAATGGTTAATATGATTAGCTAACTAAGCTGAAGCTTGCTACATATGTGACAACATTCATCCCCCTTAGAGTAGGATAGCAATGCAGCTCCAGCACATTTCCAAGTGAGTGCTTCTTGCTTTAATTCAGTAGTTCCATTTTCAGAAGCACACACCATTCATTGCATCCATCTGCTGTCACAATTCTTTTCCTGGGGACACAATCAAATATGCAACCTGTCTGTGCCTCTATAGTACATTGAGGCTTCACCGCAGTGATTTATTTGGGTACAATATGCCAGCACTGCTAGGGTTAATGTAGCTTGCATAGGGTGCTTATGCTCAGTCTTAATGCCCCTTGATCCAATGCCTGCTTAACCACCAGAGACTACATACACTTCTGTTGTTAATTTTTATGAGGACTTTCTCCCTGGATGGATAAAGAAACATTAAAGTTGATTTCCAGACACTTGAAAAGCCTTCCTTTCAGTGGAGCTGTGCCTGCTCTGCATGGGGTTACCTGAAAGTTTATCATAGAGGAAAGCACTTTTACTTACTTTATCCTCCACCCTCTTGTAGACACTTCTCCCCCATGAGCTGGCAGTGAGTGAGTGAGTAACTTGTATAGCGCAACAAACACGAACTTAATCGCCCCTAGGCGCTTTGCATCCAGCGTCGTCCTGTTCCTTCAGAAGAGGTGGGTCTTTAGTTTTTTCCTGAAAGCCAGATGGTTTTCTTCCAGGCGGATGGTCGTGGGTAGAGCATTCCAGAGCCGGGGTCCTTGGACTGCAAATCTACGTTCTCCCTTGGATTTGTAGCGTGATTTAGGAATTTGAAGACGTTTTTGATTCGTTGACCGGAGCACGCGCTTAAGTATTGAGGAGCCTTTCCTTGTGTACATTTATGGGTGAGGCAGAGGGTCTTGAAGGTCACCCGGTCCTGTACGGGCAGCCAGTGGAGGGACCTCAAGGCCGGGGAGACCAGTTTCCACGTTTTTTTACCGGTTACCAATCTGGCTGCTGTGTTCTGGATCACTTGTAGACGTAAGATCTGGTATTTCGGTAGTCCCAAGTAGAGAGAGTTTGCATAGTCGAGTCCTGAGTTGATGATTGTTCCAACCACTACAGCTGTGTCCTCTTCCGGGATGAAGGGGGTGAGTCTCCGTAGCATGCGGAGCAGATGATGGGAGCCGCTGACGACTGATCCTATTTGTGCATCCATCGTCATGTCTGAGTCAAAGATGACTCCAAGACTTTTGACTTTTTTGCTTGGCGCGATGGTCTGTCCGAGGATGGTGGGTGGGGTCCATGTGGTCCTCGAGTTTGATTTCCGATTTGCGTGCAGGATGAGTAGTTCTGTTTTGGCTCCGTTGAGTTTGAGGGAACTTTTAGTCATCCAATTGTCAATCAATGTGAGGCATTTTCCTAGTTCATCATATTGGTCCTTTTTGTTAGTGATTCGGAGGTAAAGCTGTGTGTCGTCGGCATAGGAGTGGTAGCGCAGGTCCTGTTTGCTGATGATTTCAAGGAGCGGACGGATGTAGATGTTGAAGAGTAAAGGTGAGAGGGGTGATCCTTGAGGGACTCCACATGTAATGGTCCGTGTTTCTGATGTAAAGCCTCCCAGTTTCACAGTCTGAGTGCGATTTTCTAGGAAAGATGCGAACCATGGAAGGGCTGAGTCAGCGACTCCTGCTACTTCCTTGAGTCGCGTGAGCAATGTGTTGTGGTCTACTGTGTCGAAGGCTGCGCTAAGGTCCAGTAGCACTAGGATTCTCCGTCATCTGCTGCTTCGAGGGCGTCATCCCATATCTTGAGGAGAGCCGTTTCTGTCCCGTGGCCTGGGTGAAAACCTGATTGTAGTGGATCTAGGAGTTTGTGATCGTCCAGATGGGGCTGTAGCTGTTGTACTACTGCTTTCTCCATGATCTTCGAGATGGTGTTCAGGCTTGTTACCGGTCTGCGATGGTTTGGATCCTTTGGGTCGAGGTTGGGCTTCTTTAAGAGGGGTTTAATTATGCCTTGCCTGAGGGTGATTGGGACGATCCCTTCCTTAAATGATTGGTTTTTGATGTGCGTTATGGCGGTTGCCAAGATGTCAGGGGAATTCTTTCAAGAGTTTTGTAGGAATGGTGTCATTGGGAGATGTGTTGTCTCGGAGGCTTCTGATGATGTTTTTAGTGTTGTCGATGGTAATTGGGATCAGCTTAAAAATCGTTGATCGCGGATTATTGCTGTTGATTGCATCTTCTTGCTTTCTCGGAATGATGTTGGTGTTTTTTTCCTGTTGAATTGTTTCCCGGATCTTTTTGATTTTGTCAATACAAAAGTCAGATAGTTCATTACAGAATTCTTGTGTCTCACTTGCCGGAGGCTCCAAGCAGGAGGGGTTCATAGTCTGAAAGACTAATTTGAATAGTTCCCGTGGACGGTTTAGAGCTTTATGGATGGTGTTGAAGAAATATTCTTTCTTTGCTTTAAAGATGGCTTTGTGGTAATTCTTGGTGAGGGTTTTGTAATTAATGTGGTTTGCTTCTGATGGGTTTCTCCTCCAGGCTCCCTCAGCTCCTCTGCGTTCTTGTTTCAGTAGAGTGAGAGTGTCGTTAAACCAACCCAAGTTGTTTTCCCGGATGCAAGCTCTGCGTTTCGGAGCGACTGTGTCTGCTGTCTGTAGTAAGGCTTTGTTTAAGGCGTTGAGTGTTTGTTCCGTTGAGTGGTTCAGATTGAGTGGTTCTATTTTGGTTGCTAGTATGGTTATGAAGAGTTGAGAGTGGACTGTCCATTTGCATCCTCACCTATGAACACTGCATTGGTCTTAATTAGGGGTCTCCAAAATGGACTGCAGCCATTGGGAGTAGAAATTGCCATTTAGGTGAGGAATAGTGCACCATCGTTGGTGTTCGTGTGTAAAATAGTGTCCTATTGATGGTGTCAGTGAATGAAAAAGAGATCCATGATTAGTGTTGTGATGTCAGTTGTTCCATCATCTTACTGGATATTTTAAATGTGGGAAATGGCAGGTATGCAGCCTTAATAAGTGTAAAACTAGAACAATCTGTGACTTCTTGTCCAGCATTACCTCAAAGAACTATACAGTCACACCATTCATTACATATAGCACCATGTACAATGCCCTTGTGGGTTACAATATGTGGGGCGGACCACCCATGCATTGAACGTTAGATTTATTTAACATATTGCCAACATCTGTAAAGGATATCCTAAGCACAATGTTTTGTGTCACTATGACCTTGTACACAACAGAGACCCCCCTGGTACTCTTTTTATGGGGATAGATAATTGTGTTCCCCATTGGAGGGGGAGCTATAAAGTTAGGGAATTGTCAAGGATGGAGAACAAGTAGATTTATATCCTTAAGCGTGACTTTCTACGTGGATAAAATGTAGATTTGGATTTCAATAGCTTCATAGATAATTCCTGAGTTTTCCATTTGCAATATTTATATAATTTTTATTTATTTTTTGTTCTTGTATATACTATATTTATGAATGTAGCCTAACATTCATAATTGCAGCCATTTTAATTTAACATATGAAATACATTTTTATAGGTTAAATGCGAGGTGCTAACATTGTTTCTGGATGTGGAATTACCTTGCTTGCATCCCTTGGGGGCACTCAAGTTTGGGATGGGCTGGTTTGTTTTACTTTACTACTCTGTCTTGTCTACATATATACTACAGTTTTATGACCCCTTTTGTGACTAGCATACCCCCCCCTTCCAGTCTATAGCTCTCCCTCTGTCTTATATCATTAACTCTGCTGCTAGCTTTATTACCATTGATTTGTATGTGTTTGTTTTTCGTCTTTTTTCACCCCCTCAGAGATTTCTGCAAAATTCTGCAAAAAAAACAAAAAAATTTGAATTAGTACTGCCTGGACCTTGAAGAAGGGGACATACCCCAAAAGTTTGTCCTGAAAAGGGTCCAGGCTCTCTGGCAAGAGTCTAACCTATTGTGGTGGTGGCGTGTTCACTTGGTGAAGGCATTTGATAACCTTATCCACAGTTGAATCATGGAGTTTGCCATTTAACCATTATATTCATTTGAGAGACAGGTTTATTTATTTATAATTGTTTTTCATTATTTTTTATTATCAATCACTGTAGCGCAACACACCTTTATTTTGTAACAGGAATTATGCCCCATTGTTGGCATCAGTGGGAAGAAAAGTGCCCCAAAGGGCCAGATAAAGGTCGGCAAAGGGCTGCATCTGGCCAACCTGCCGCAGTTTGTAGACCACTGGTCTTGATGATGTCAGAACTTGAAGCATGGAAGTGAAGGTACTGCGGGGATCTAGCAGTACAGAGGAGCCTCCATAAGTGGAGGATCAGACTGGTAAATCAAATTTTCCATGCCCCCTACCCCCAAATAAGCAATTACCTCCAAGGTTTCCTGGAATTTGGCTTTAAGCAGGCACTGTATCAAGGAGTGTTAGTATTGATCATAAGCACCCTAGCTGATCTTTTTTTTCACTATTTTCATATTGAGCTGCCCTGCCTCCTCCCTCCCCCTCTCACAAAAAAAAAAGAAAAAAATGTGCATGCTCTAGGCCCCATTTGAAAATGTTCCTATCTTTGTATGTTGCCAGCAACTCAACTGCACATGTTGAGATGTACCCATGGCCTCTGCCAGGCCTCAAAGGGTCAGGAGCCATAATGGTGGTGCCTGAAGGGGTGGAGCCACCTGAGAGGTTGACTTTGTTTTCAGCAAAGTTCTGCTTGAACCCTCCCTGTGCTGTAAAATTGCACCTAACAATGACTGTTGTGAACTTTTTGTGTACTTTAGGGGCACAGACAATACAGTGCCTTGTAAAAGTATTTACACTCCTTTAAATTTGTAACATTTTGTCATGTTACAACCAAAAACGTGAATGTATTTTATTGGGATTTTATGTGATAGACCAACACAAAGTGGCACATAATTGTGAAGTGGAAGGAAATCTATAAATGGTTTTCATTTTGTTTACAAATAAATATCTGAAAACTGTGGCGTGCATTTGTATTCAGCCCCCTTTATCTGATACCCTTAACTAAAATCTAGTGGAACCAATTGCCTTCAGAATTTACATAATTAGTAAAAAGAGTCTACCTGTGTGTAATTTAATGTCAGTATAAACACAGATGTTCTGTGAAGCCCTATGAGGTTTGTTAGAGAATCTTCGTAAACAAACAGCACCATGAAGGCCAAGGAAGACACAAGACTGGTCAGGGATAAATTTGTGGAGAGTTTAAAGCAGGATTAGGTTATAAAAAATATCCCAAGCTTTTAACATCTCACAGAACACTGTTAAATGCATCATCCGAAAATGGAAAGAGTATAACACAACTGCAAACATACCAAGACATGGCCATCTACCTAAATTGACAGGCCGGAGAGCATTCTTTATAGAGGCCCATGGTATCTATAAAGGAGCTGCATAAAATTGACAGCTCATGTGGTTGTGCGCTAAACAAATCTGGCCTTTATGGAAGAGTGGCAAGAAGAAAGCCATTGTTAAAAGAAAGCCATAAGAAGTCCCGTTTGCAGTTTGCGAGAAGCCATGTGCGGGACACAGTAAACATGTAGAAGAAGGTTCTCTGGTCAGATGAGACCAAAAATTAAAATTTACACACGCTTATACTGCACATCACCCTGAACACACCATCCCCAACGTGAAACATGATGGTGGCAGCATCATGTTGTGGGGATTCTTTTTTTCAGCAAGGACAGGGAAGCTGGTTAGAGTTGATTGGGAGATGGATGGAGCCAAATACAATTAAAAAAAAAAACTGTTAGAGTCTGCAAAAGACTTGAGACTGGGGCAATGGTTGACCTTTCAGAAGGACAATGACCCTAAACATACTGACAAAGCTACAATGGAGTGGTTTAGATCAAAGCATATTTATGTGTTAGAATGGCACAGTCAAAGTCCAGACCTAAATCCAATTGAGAATCTGTGACAAGACTTGAAAATTGCTGTTCACAGACGTTCTCCATCCAATCTGACAGAGCTTGAGCTATTTTGCAAAGAATAATGGGCAACAATTTCACTCTCTAGATGTGCAAAGCTGGTAGAGACAACCTCAAAAAGACTTTCAGCTGTGATTGCAGCAAAAGGTGGTTCTACAAAGTATTGACTCCGGGGGCTTAATACAAATGCACGCCAAACTTTTTAGATAATTATTTGGAAAAACTTTGGAAAACTATTTATCATTTTTCTTCCACTCCACAATTATGTGCCATTTTGCGTTGGTCTATCACATAAAATCCCAATAAAATACATTTACGTTTTTGGTTGTAACAAAATGTGAACAATTTCAAGGGGTATGAATACTTTTTTAAGGCACTGTACATATTTGAATATGTGCCTGACTTGTTGCAGTAGACAACGGCGGTGAATGATGTGTGCACACTTTATGGCTCCTGCAAAATGAACTGTTGCATTACATCAAAATGGACTCTCTTGGGAATGTTTTTAAGTGGTGTTGTTACCCTGCTGTAAGGAAGATCAACAGTGTCACATACAGTGCATCCACAAAGTATTCACAGTGCTTACTTTTTTCCACATTTTGTTATGTTGCAGCCTAATTCCAAAATTGATTAAATTCATTATTTTCCTCAAAACTGTACAAACATTGCCTCATAATGACAATGTGAAAGAAGTTTGGGAAAGGACATGTTGGAGTCCTGGCATAATGTATTGTTAAGAACATGGGTCTGTAATAGGACTATAGGGTATGAGTAACACCACTACAAGAGATTAACCTGCAAGGCTAAGAACAGCATTAGGGTGGTACTTGGTAAGGTGACAGGCCCTTCAGAAGCGAGGGAGTCAGTGCTCTGACTCCCTTCTCTGTCTGTTCCCTCTGGTCACCGGGAACAGACTAGCACAACAGAGATAAAAGATCTGATCACTAGGTATGGGCAACGAAAGATTTAGCTTAGCAATTTATTTTCTTGGGATTGAGGTAGTAGAGGTTCGCTGGACTGGTGGAGTGGGCATCAGACATGTGCGGTCTGTTTCTGTTTCTTTCCCAATTTTTCATTATTTGGAAATCTGGAAATTCTGAATTACAACAGTTCTGACTTCAAACAAATCCAAAATAATAAAACAAAATTTTGAAATAAATTTGAATTCAAATCGAATTCAAATGAAATTTGAAATGGTTTTGAATTCAATAAAAATTTCCGAATGGAATATAGAAGAATATAATAGAATAGAAAAGAATAAACAAAAAAAAGAATAGACTAGAATAGAAAATAAAAATAGAATAATTGAAAATAATAAAATTAAATAGAAAAAAAACAATAGAATAGAAAAAAAACAAAAGCAATATAACCATCTTCTGAAATTTTAATTTAGAATAGAATAGAAATACATTTATAGAATAGAATAGGAAAAAAAATTGAAAAAATAATAGAATAGAATGAATATAACCATTTCCCAAATTCTAATTGCAATTATGTGAATTAAAATACAATAGAAAACAATATAATAGAATAGAGTAGAATATAATAGCATAGAATAGAACAGATAAAACAATAGAGAAGAATAGAATATAATAAAATAGAAATACTATAACCATCTCCCGAAATTAAAATTCCAGAATAGGAAAGAATAGAATAACATAGAATAGAAAATAAAAGAATAGAATAAAAAAAACTGAAAGAATATAACCTTGAACCTTGAATTGTGAATGGAATACATTTGAAAATAATAGAAAAGAATAAAAAATAATAGAAAATAAAATAATAGAATATAAAGGAATATAATAGAATAACAATAGAATATAATAAATATAACCATATATAAAATAATATAATATAATATAATATAACATAAAAAAATAAAATAGAAAATAAAAGACTAAAATAGAATATAAAATAATAGAATAAAAACAGTTTGTTTAACCCCTTCCTTTCCAGCCCATAGGGGAATCACGTCATGGTGATCCCCTCGCCGATGAGACTGGACATGATTGCCGCCGGGCACCCGCGATTTCCGGCAATCACGTCAGGAGTGTGGATCTGTGTGTGTAAACACACAGATCCACCTCCTGTCAGCGGTGAGGAGACTGATGTGTGTTCCCAGTACAGAGGAACACACATCGATCTCCTCCCCCTGTGAGTCCCCCTCCCCCTACAGTTAGAACATACTTTAGGACACATTTTAACCCCTTCAGCGCCCCCTAGTGTTAACCCCTTCCCTGCCAGTCACATTTACACAGTAATCAGTGCAGTTTTATAGCACTAATCGTTGTGTAAATGTGAACGGTCCCAAAAACGTGTCAAAAGTGTCCGATATGTCCGCCGCAACGTCACGGTCACAAAAAAAAAACGCAGATCCCCGCCATTACTAGTAAAAAAAATTAAATAAAAATGCCATAAATCTATCACCTATTTTGTAGACGCTATAACTTTTGCGCAAACCAATCAATATACGATTATTGCGTTTTTTTTTTTACCAAAAATACGTAGAATACGTATCGGTCTAAACTGAGGGGAAAAAAAGTTTTTTTTTTAAAAAAATATTGTGAGATGTATTAAATAAAAAGGAAAAAATATTGTGTTTTTTTTTAAATTGTCGCTCTTCTTTTGTTTATAGCGCAAAAAATAAAAACCGCAGAGATGATCAAATACCACCAAACGAGGCGACCGGACTCTAAGATGGACGCTTAGCCTTGGAGCTCTGCTCGTACGCCGGAGAAAACAGCCTCCACAAGCGCCCACAGGCACCATCCGCAGCGGTACACACAACCGACCGCTTGGCGATCATCCGCGGCACCGATCGACGATGGGTCGGAACAGAAAGAAGCCCCAGCAGCCTCAAAAGCTGGATGGCTTCTTCCTCCCTCAGGGACGCGCTCAGCAGAGTAATGGCGGCGGAGCGGGAAACATCAGGAGGGAGTCCTCCCAGTCCCAGCTTCACAACAATGGAGGGATGCGTGCAGCCTCCCGCCTGGACCCGCCGTTCAGTGCCTCGTCGTCTGAGTCTCCCAGCCCGACTACTAGGAGTCCTGCCAAGTCCAGACAGCGCAGGGACTCCCCGCTGCGGCCGCACACAGAAACAACCATGGAGGTAAGCGCACCTCAGGCTGCTGCAGCCACCTCAGGCAGGCAGGGAGGAGATCCCATTGCTGAGTACCCCACCACGGATTGCCCAGTGTCAGACACGATGCTTAAGGAGATGCTGCTCTCCTTGAGGTCGTCTCTGCAATCTGACCTGATCAAAGGACTGAATGAGTGCCGCAGTGAAGTGCATGGGCTAGGACAGAGAGTGCACAGGGTAGAATCTAAGATGGAGGACTTCACTGCTTCTTATAACACCATGGTGGAAGCACACACAGCACAAGGAGAAGACATAGAATGGCTGAAAGATAAGATTTCTGACCTGGAAGACAGGTCCAGGAGAAATAATCTCAAATTAAGGGGAATTCCTGAATCAGTCCCTCCTAATCAGCTTCTCCAATACGCCCAGACCCTGTTCTCGACCCTGATTCCAGAAGCAACGACCCGCGACTTTCTTGTTGACAGGATCCACAGGGTCCCTAAACCATCCTTCCTCCCTGACGATACACCCAGGGATGTACTGCTGAGGGTCCACTTTTATCATATTAAGGACCAACTCCTACAAGCTGCGCGTAAGCCAGGGGGCCTTCCTCAGCAATACGCCTCTATCAGAATGCTACCGGACCTGTCCAGGCACACGCTACAACGCCGCCGCAACCTGCTGACCATCACCAAGGCACTGAGGAACCACAATATTCTCCACAAGTGGAAATATCCCGCCACACTAGTCATTACCCATAATGGCTCCACTGTGTCCGTGTCCAAACTGGAGGAGGGTCTGAATGCCTTGAAACAATGGGGTATCTTGCCGGTCCAACCTGAGTCGACATCACCCCGCTCGAGCCCGCATCTCCTAGAAAGCGACTGGCAGCTGGTCTCACGCAAAAGATCCACCAAGAAGAAAAATGGTGGCAACGCTTGACACAGACATTTCAATGTTGTTACAGTTCTCCGGAAGTGAGAGCTTCAGTTTGAATCTCCTGTTCACCCCTCTCATACTAATAGCAGCTACGTCTGCACAAGGATCTATTTTTGGATCCAGTTCTTACCCCTTTTCAATTGACTATGTTCTCTCTTATGTTGTTTCTTTCTTGTTCAGTTTTTTATTTTATTTTTTTTTGATATACACAGACTCTGCAACACTGCCACTACCACTAGTGTCGAATTGGCTGTACCCAGTTCAGGTTCCACCAGGACGCGTCTACACTCTAAGGCGGGGCCCTTGATAACCGTGAGTAAAGGGCATGACGCCCACGCAACACAGCTCTCACCCAAACCATAATGTCCATTAGATTTTTATCTATTAATGCCCGGGGCCTAAACCACCCCGCTAAACGATTTTCCATGTGGACTGAAGCCGATAAACAGGGAGCAGACATTGTCTGTGTTCAAGAAACACACTTCCAACTGCATCATTCCCCGAAGTGCTCCCACAGGAACTTCCCATTTATATACTCGGCCTGCACACCGGATGGCAAAAAGGGAGGGGTCCTGATGGCATTCAAAAATTCCATCTCCTTTCAACCCAAAGATTCGTACATTGATGAGGGCGGTAGGTTTATTATTGTCACTGGGGATATAAACTCCAGACCATACACAGTCGTCAATGTTTACGCACCCAATTCGCACCAAATACGCTTTCTGAGAAAAGTTCTACGCAGAGCGAGTTCTATGAGTTATGGCCATCTTCTGGTATGTGGCGATTTCAATATCACTTCGGACCCTAGGATGGACACCACATCGGGGTCCTCTAAAAGGGTGCCATCACTTCAAGCTCTGACACATGCCGAGGAACTGTATGATGCCTGGAGGTGTCTCCACTCCACGGAAAGAGACAACACCTTTTTTCTCCAACAGACACGGATCGTATTCGCGTATTGACATGTTCTTAATTGATAAATGGCTTCTGCAAAATGTTGAAAAGGTGACGATACATGACATCACGTGGTCCGACCACGCTGCTATATCCATGTCTGTGACGGAAAGGGGAGTCTCTTCCTCACCCCCCATTTGGCGTTGCAACACCAAACTCCTACAAGAAACACACTGCCAACAAAAAATTGCCCTACAGGTACAAAATTACTTCTTGGACAACGAAGCCTCAGTTGCAGATCCATATGTTTTATGGAATGCACACAAGGCCTATGTAAGGGGCATCCTAATTCAACTAGGGGCTATAGAAAAGAAAGAGAGGACCCAAAAAATTAACAAGATCCTTCTAGACTTAAGAGATCTCGAATCCCGCAATAAAAAATCCCCATCGCCAGACATAGCCGATAAACTGAGCTCTCTTAGAGGGAACCTTAGGGAAATGCTGGCCCAGCAATACGATAAGCATCTTAGCCGCCTAAAATTAACTTCCTATTCTAATTCCGACAGAGCAGGGAAATATCTCGCTAACAGACTTAAAGCTGCCCGCACCAAAACAAGGATAGCCTTTTTAAAACACCCCATTACGCAACAAAAAATTATCAATCCCCAAGACATAGCCAACCAATTTGCGGAATATTATAGCTCTTTATACAATTTGCAATCTGACCCAGCCACACCGCAACCATCTGCAGATAAAATCCAACAGTTCCTAAAGAAAATCCATCTCCCGTCACTGTCGGAACAACAACTCTGTGCTCTTAACGCACCGATTACCTTCCGGGAAGTGGAAAAAATTATTTTATCCCTTCCGAATGGCAAGTCCCCAGGCCCTGACGGGTTCTCCAACGAATACTTTAAAATATTTAAATCTATACTCTCTCCCCACATGTCAGTCATTTTCAACAAAGCAGCGGACACAGCAACCCTCCCTCAAGAAATGTTGAAAGCTCACATAGTAACATTACCTAAACCGGGCAAAGACCCCGTTGTCCCTGCGAACTTTAGACCCATATCCCTTCTCAACACGGACACCAAAATCTATGCAAAACTGTTGGCCAAAAGATTAACTGACATTGGGGCTGATTTACTAATGAATCTGCGCTGCGCCGGTACATGCCTTAATTAGTGCGCTGGATGAATCCCTAATTAGGCGCATGAACCGGCGGCAGCAGCAGCGCGATGTGATTGATAACTAAAGCCGCCGCCGAACTCCCTGTATAAGTCTATGGGGGAAAATCTTAATAGTGAATTTTAAAGGCTAATCTGCAAGTTTTGTCCTAAAAAGTGTTTGGGGACCTCAGTCCTGCCCCAGGGGACATGTACCAATGCTTTTTTTATTTTTTAAAACGGCCGTTTTTTCGGGAGCAGTGATTTTAATAATGCTAAAAGTGCAATAATAAAAGTGTAATTTTCCTTTAAATTTCGTACTATGGGGGTCTCTAATGTCAGCATGTGAAAAAGCGCATGTTTCCCGTGGTTAGAACTGTCTCTGCACAAAATGTCATTTTTCAAAGGAAAAAAGCCATTTAAAACTGACTCGCGGCTATAATGAATTGTCGGCTCCCGGCAATTGCAGGAGAATTCATTCATTAAAAAAAGGGAAAAAAAAAGCGTGGGGGTCCCCCCAAATTCAATAACCAGACCCTTTAGGTCTGGTATGGATATTAAGGGGAACCCCGCCGTCAATTTTTTAAAAAAAATGACGTGGGGTTCCCCCCAAATATCCATAACCAGACCCTTCGGGTCTGGTGTGGAATTTAAGGGGAACTCCACTCCAAATTTAAAAAAAAATGGCGTGGAGTCCCCCCTAAAATCCACACCAGACCCCTTATCCGAGCACGTTGACCTGGCCGGCCGCAGAAAAGAGGGGGGGACAGAGCGCGGCCCCCCCCCTCTCCTGAACCGCACCAGGCCACATGCCCTCAACATTGGGAGGGTGTTTTGGGGTACCCCCCAAAACACCTTGTCCCCATGTTGATGAGGACAAGGGTCTCTTCCCCACAACCCTTGCCCGGTGGTTGTGGGGGTCTGCGGGCAGGAGGCTTATCGAAATCTGGAAGACCCCTTTTACAAAGGGGCCCCCCAGATCCCGGCCCCCCCCCTGTGTGAAATGGTAATGGGGTACCTTGTACCTCTACCATTTCACGAGAAAAAAAATGTAAAGGGTTAAAAAAGACAAGAGCCGGTTTTTGACAAGTCCTTTATTATCTTCTTTCTTCTTTCCTTCGGGTTTCTTCTTCCTCCTCCTTCTTCTTCCTCTGCTTCTGTCTTGGGTCTTCTATTCCCGCATCTTGCCCGGCGTGTTCTTCCATCTTCTGTTCCTCCCGCTGTCCTTCTCGTCCGCATCTTCTTCTCCTTCTTCTTCTTCGCCGGAGGCGCCGCTTCCAATTGAAATCCCCGCTGTCTGCCGGACCACGCCCCCCCCCTCTGACGCCACGGGCAAGCTCTTAGGAGTGTGCTGCAAGTGCGTCCGAGGGGGGCGTGGTCACATGTCAGAGGGCGGCCAATTCAATTTGAAGCTCGTGCGCGGCTTTTTCTTTGCCAGAGTCGCCGCTTCCAATTGAATTGCCCGCTTTCTGGAACATGTGACCACGCCCCCCTCTGACGCACTGGCACCACACGGGGACTTTCCTAAGAGCTCGCCCGTGGCGTCAGAGGGGGGGGCGTGGTCCGGCAGACAGCGGGGATTTCGATTGGAAGCGGCCGCTCCGGCGAAGAAGAACAAGAAGGAGAAGATGCGGACGAGAAGGACAGCGGAAGAAGATGGAAGAACACGCCAGTCAAGATGCGGGAATAGAAGACCCAAGACAGAAGCAGAGGAAGAAGAAGGAGGAGGAAGAAGAAACCCGAAGGAAAGAAGAAAGAAGATAATAAAGGACTTGTCAAAAACCGGCTCTTGTCGTTTTTAACCCTTTACATTTTTTTTCTCGTGAAATGGTAGAGGTACAAGGTACCCCATTACCATTTCACACAGGGGGGGGGCCGGGATCTGGGGGGCCCCTTTGTAAAAGGGGTCTTCCAGATTTCGATAAGCCTTCCGCCCGCAGACCCCCACAACCACCGGGCAAGGGTTGTGGGGAAGAGACCCTTGTCCTCATCAACATGGGGACAAGGTGTTTTGGGGGGCACCCCAAAACACCCTCCCAATGTTGAGGGCATGTGGCCTGGTGCGGTTCAGGAGAGGGGGGGGGCCGCGCTCTGTCCCCCCCTCTTTTCTGCGGCCGGCCAGGTCAACGTGCTCGGATAAGGGGTCTGGTGTGGATTTTAGGGGGGACTCCACGCCATTTTTTTTTTAATTTGGGGTGGAGTTCCCCTTAAATTCCACACCAGACCCGAAGGGTCTGGTTATGGATATTTGGGGGGACCCCCACGTCATTTTTTTAAAAAATTGATGGCGGGGTTCCACTTAATATCCATATCAGACCTGAAGGGTCTGGTTATTGAATTTGGGGGGACCCCCACGTCATTTGAATAATTATTTTAAAATTCGTACCATGGGGGGGGGGGGGATGTCAGCAGGTGAATAAAGCGCACTTTTCATGTGGTTAGAAATATGTCTTTGCACAAAATGACATTCTGAAAAAAAAAAAAAAAAAAAAAAAAAAAAAGCCATTTAAAACTGACTCGCGGCAATAATGAATTGTCAGCTCCTGGAAATTGCAGGAGAATTCATTCATAAAAAAACGAAAACAAAAAGCGTGGGGGTCCCCCCAAATTCAATAACCAGACCCTTTAGGTCTGATATGGATATTAAGGGGAACCCCGCCGTCAATTTTTTAAAAAAAATGACGTGGGGTTCCCCCCAAATATCCATAACCAGACCCTTCAGGTCTGGTGTGGAATTTAAGGGGAACTCCACTCCAAATTTAAAAAAAAATGGCGTGGAGTCCCCCCTAAAATCCACACCAGACCCCTTATCCGAGCACGTTGACCTGGCCGGCCGCAGAAAAGAGGGGGGGACAGAGCGCGGCCCCCCCCCTCTCCTGAACCGCACCAGGCCACATGCCCTCAACATTGGGAGGGTGTTTTGGGGTACCCCCCAAAACACCTTGTCCCCATGTTGATGAGGACAAGGGTCTCTTCCCCACAACCCTTGCCCGGTGGTTGTGGGGGTCTGCGGGCAGGAGGCTTATCGAAATCTGGAAGACCCCTTTAACAAAGGGGCCCCCCAGATCCCGGCCCCCCCCCTGTGTGAAATGGTAATGGGGTACCTTGTACCTCTACCATTTCACGAGAAAAAAAAAGTGTCAGTGTAAAAAAAGACAAGAGCCGGTTTTTGACAAGTCCTTTATTATCTTCTTTCTTCTTTCCTTCGGGTTTCTTCCTCCTCCATCTTCTTCTTCCTCTGCTTCTGTCTTGGGTCTTCTATTCCCGCATCTTGCCCGGCGTGTTCTTCCATCTTCTTCCGCTGTCCTTCTCGTCCGCATCTTCTCCTTCTTCTTCTTCTTCGCCGGAGCGGCCGCTTCCAATCGAAATCCCCGCTGTCTGCCGGACCACGCCCCCCCTCTGACGCCACGGGCAAGCTCTTAGGAAAGTCCCCGTGTGGTGCCAGTGCGTCAGAGGGGGGCGTGGTCACATGTTCCAGAAAGCGGGCAATTCAATTGGAAGCGGCGACTCTGGCAAAGAAAAAGCCGCGCACGAGCTTCAAATTGAATTGCCCGCCCTCTGACATGTGACCACGCCCCCCTCTGACGCACTGGCAGCACACTCCTAAGAGCTTGCCCGTGGCGTCAGAGGGGGGGGGGCGTGGTCCGGCAGACAGCGGGGATTTCAATTGGAAGCGGCCGCTCCGGCGAAGAAGAACAAGAAGGAGAAGAAGATGCGGACGAGAAGAACAGCGGAAGAAGATGGAAGAACACGCCGGGCAAGATGCGGGAATAGAAGACCCAAGACAGAAGCAGAGGAAGAAGAAGGAGGAAGAAGAAACCCGAAGAAAAGAAGAAAGAAGATAATAAAGGACTTGTCAAAAACCGGCTCTTGTCTTTTTTAACCCTTTACATTTTTTTTCTCGTGAAATGGTAGAGGTACAAGGTACCCCATTACCTTTTCACACAGGGGGGGGGCCGGGATCTGGGGGGCCCCTTTGTTAAAGGGGTCTTCCAGATTTCGATAAGCCTCCTGCCCGCAGACCCCCACAACCACCGGGCAAGGGTTGTGGGGAAGAGACCCTTGTCCTCATCAACATGGGGACAAGGTGTTTTGGGGGGCACCCCAAAACACCCTCCCAATGTTGAGGGCATGTGGCCTGGTGCGGTTCAGGAGAGGGGGGGGGCCGCGCTCTGTCCCCCCCTCTTTTCTGCGGCCGGCCAGGTCAACGTGCTCGGATAAGGGGTCTGGTGTGGATTTTAGGGGGGACTCCACGCCATTTTTTTTTAAATTTGGAGTGGAGTTCCCCTTAAATTCCACACCAGACCTGAAGGGTCTGGTTATGGATATTTGGGGGGAACCCCACGTCATTTTTTTTAAAAATTGATGGCGGGGTTCCCCTTAATATCCATACCAGACCTAAAGGGTCTGGTTATTGAATTTGGGGGGACCCCCACGCTTTTTTTTTGGTGTTTTTAATGAATGAATTCTCCTGCAAATTCCAAGAGCTGACAATTCATTATAGCCGCGAGTCAGTTTTAAATGGCTTTTTTCCTTCAGAATGTCATTTTTCACATGCTGACATTACACCCAGGGCCGCCATCAGGGGGGTACAGGCAGTACACCTGCAGGGCCGCCATTAGGGGGGTACAGGCATTACACCGCCCGGGGGTCCCCAGGGGCCCCCAGGGGCCCGGATGGGAACCACCCTAAAACAAAAAAAACAATTTTTTTTTTTTTTTTTTTGTTTAAGGGCTCCGAAGGTCCCCAGGGGCCCGGAGGCCACTAAGGGCCCCAGATGGCAAGCCCTTTTTTTAAAATAAAATATATATATTTTAAAAAAATATATATATTTTTTTAATCTATTTTTTTTTTTTTTTTTTAAGGAAAGGGCCCAGAGGTCCCCAGGGCCCTGGAAGGCTACCCCCTTGTTTTTTTTCTTTTTTTCGATAAATGTTATATTTAAAAAATATATATATATGTATTTTCTCTCTTTTGTATTTTTATTTGATAAAGAGCACAGAGGTCCCCAGGGCCCCGGATGGCTACCCCCCTTTTTTATATATATTTTTCTTTATTTCTTATTTCTGTCAAAATTTTTGTAAAGGGCCCCTCCGCTCCTCAATTTGTGGCACCACCCCCCCCCCCCGCTTCTCAATTTCATGCGGCAGCACCCCCCCCGGTTCTCTGCTCCAGGGGGCCCATGCCTGAAGCTGTGTAAGGGGCCCCAAAATTCATGATGGCGGCCCTGTACACCTGTAAGGGGCCCGGGGGTCCGGAGGTGCCCAGATGCCTGGAGGCCCCCCAGCGCCCCAGATGGTAACCCCCCTCTTTTTTTTTTTGTATATATATTTGTTAGTTGGTTTTTGTAGGATTTTTTATTAAAGGGCCAATTTTTGGAATTTAATATTTTTTAGCAGTCTGGAGGTCCCCAGGGCCCCGGGTGGCAACCCCCCAAATTTTTTGTTATTAAAGGGCCAATGTTTTGGTTTAGGGGTCTGGAGGTCCCCAGTGGCCTGGT
The DNA here is from genome assembly GCA_029574335.1 of Rana kukunoris. Taxonomy (NCBI): domain Eukaryota; kingdom Metazoa; phylum Chordata; class Amphibia; order Anura; family Ranidae; genus Rana; species Rana kukunoris. The sequence continues at coordinate 39,703 of JAJQKJ010000764.1, forward strand.
CCCCAGTGGCCCGGAGATCCCCAGGGCTCCAGATGACAACCCCCCACCTTTACAAAAAAATCAAAAAAAAAACATATGATATATTTTTTGGTTATTTTTTAAACATATATATATATAATATAATTTTGAAAGCTCCCAGAGGGCCCCTTTTTGCTTCTAAAAATGTTATAAACATTTTCCCCAGGTTTGTTACTTTTTACTTTAATTTCTTTTTTAAAGTGTATTTTGTGCGTGAAGTCGAGAGAGAGGAGCTGGACTTGCAATCGCCATCCTTCTCCATGCCCCCGGTGGCAATGGTGGGTGTGAGGGGGGCCTCACCCCACCTGCTACACTTGGGAGCCCAATGGGACAGAGGGACTCCCCCTATGAAGGAGTGTAGCCCACCCAGCCAGCCCTGTAGGTCCTTCACCTCCCTTTATTTTAGGAGACCTCATGGCCAAAGTGTGTGCAAGTGTGGTGTTTTTTTTTGTGGGGGGGGGGGGGTGGTTATACTAAGCACAGGCGTACCTTGCATAGCACACCCATCGGGAGCCGGGCTGACACCACCAAACTCAATTCACATGTAGCCGAGACCGGGATCCGAACCCTTGGCTGCAGAGGTGAACGGCTTGTCAGCGCAGTGCCATTCACGTTGAGCCACCACAGCTCCCACCCAATGTTATTTTTTTTTTAGATTTTTGGTAGTTATTTTTTATTAAAGGGCCCAGAGCTCCCAAGGCAACCCCCTTTTTTATTATTTTATATATGTAGATATTGTAATTTATTTTTCATTAAAGAGCCCAGAAGTTTCTTTTTATTAAAGGGCCCAGTGGTCCCCAGGGCCCCCGGATGGCTACCACCCTTTTTAATATATATTTTTCTATATGTATTTTTTAGTAAAGGAACCCCCCGCTTATCAAATTGCGGCAGCCCCCCCCCCCTTCTTAATATCAGGCGGCACCCCCCCCCCTATTCTCTGCTCCAGGGGGCCCATGCCTGAAGCTGTGTAAGGGGCCCCATAATTCCTGATGGCGCCCCTAATTGCCTCCCCCCCCCCATGGTACGAAATTTCAAGGAATTTTTCACTTTTATTGGTGCACTTTAACCACTTCCATACCGCGCCTATTCTGGCACTTCTCTCCTTCATGTAACAATTATATTTTCTTCCTTGAAACTTACTCAGGACCCCCAAACATTATATATATTTTATTAACAAACACCCTAGGGAATAAAGTGGCGGCCATTTTTTCGGACACATTTCCAACAGTATTTGTGCCAAAAATTTTCTAACGTTTTTTTTTTTTTTTGGCTTTCCAAAAAAAAACCTGTTTCATGAATGACAAAATAAGAAAGCAGTAAAGCTAGGCCAATTTTTAGGGATAAGGTAAAAGATGATGTTACACCGAGTAAATAGATACCTAACTTGTCACGCTTTCATATTGCGCACACTCATGGAATGGCGCTAAACTTCGTTATTAAAAATCTCCATAGGCAACGCTTGACTTTTTTTCTCAGGTTACCACTTTTGAGTTACAGAGGAGGTCTAGTGCTAACATTATTGCTCTCGCTCTAACGCACGCTATGATACCTCACATGTGGGGTTTGAAGGATGTTTACATATGTGGGTGGGACTTGCATGCGTGTTCGCTTCTGAGTGCGAGCTACTAGGGACAGGAGCATTTAAATTCCTTTGTTATTTTATTTTTTTACTTAATATTTTATTTTTTGCACTTGTTTGTCCCTTTGTTTGTATTATTTTTCACTTTTCTTCCTATTACAAGGAATGTAAACATCCCTTGTAATAGGACTAGTGTGTGACAGGTCCTCTTTATAGAGAAAGGCGGGGTCAATTAGACCCCACATCTGTCCTCCAGGCTGGAAAGCATGGAATTGGTAAAAAAAAAAACATCTCATGCTTTCAGCTGCAATCATGTTCGTTCAGCACAGTAGCGTAGTGTGTAGCATGTTCACCTAGCAGCAAAAGGGTTGCTGGTTCGAATCCCGCCCGTGACACTATCTGCCTGGAGTTTGCATGTTCTCCCTGTGCGGGTTTCCTCCCACAATCTAAAAACATGCTGTAAATTGGATCCTGTCTAAATAAGCCCTAATGTGCAGTAGGAGATTTAGGTTTTGTGCTGCCCTAGGCCTGACCAAATTTTGGCACCCCCCTAATAGAAAAATGACCCACCCTTCCTGTCAAGGCCACACCCTGTTTTTTTATGACCCACCCAGGAATTTTCAGGGGACACACACAAGTTCTGTGGGGGGGGACTTGGGGGGGCCCTTAATTTGCCTACTTTTTCGATCACTTCCTGTTTGGCTATGGGGCAGGAAGTGAAGGCCAATCTCCCCAAACGGACAGGGATAATACAAAATAAACTGACAGAGCTTCTAACCCCCCCCCCCCCCCCACCAACTCTATCCAAAATGAAAGAAATCCAAAAAATAAAAGTGATGATTATTGTTCCAGTTTAACCCCAAATTTCAGATCATTTTATTGAGAGGCTTAAGAAAATATAACCATGCCAATAGGCCACGATCCAGCGTTGCTAATATGTATGAATGTGTGTTAGGGACCCCCACAAACACCACCCAATGTTAAATCAACTATTTTCATGTTTGTTTTGGGGATGCCTGCACCCCTGATAGGGTAAAGACACCTCACAAATGTTGTCACTTTCTACTTAATTCATTCACTTCCTGCCACACAGCCAAACAGGAAGTGAGGGAAACACCTGAGTAATGTTTTGTTGGGGACACACAGATCAATATAAATAGTTTCCCATTTTGGAAATGGCATTTTGCTGTGTACACCCCAAATTAGTAGGAATCTTGGACTTTGGGGTCCATTTACTAAAGGCAAATCCACTTTGCACTACAAGTGGACAAGCAAGGAAGAAAACTCAAAACTTGGCGGGATTGGAAGTAAAAACCATCAGTGCTTCCCTTCTGATTTTCATTGCCTACGCTTCTACTGCAGAGCGGCTTTGCCTTTACTAAACCCCAAAGTAACTAATCATTTGGGGTGTACACTGCAGTGCAATTTGCTTAATGGTGACACTAGTTAGATTGACCTGTGTCCCAAAGAAAAGACCATTGGTAGGGTTTTAACCTCACTTCCTGTTCAGCTGTGTGACAGGAAGTGAAGCCAATTTTAGGAAAAGGGACACAAAGCCCAACCTAAAAACACTAGCAGGGGTTCTAACACTCAATTGGCTTCCCTCAAACAACCCACAATTAGAATAGGATTGTCTTGTGCTAGTTTCAAGCACAGCGCTGTAAATCAGCACTTCAAGCCTGTCCAAAAAAAACACACCACCCCCCCCCCCCCCCCCTCCAACAGGCCCTGTTTGCAGCTTTTCCTACATCTTGCACATGTGCTTTAAAAAGTCAGTCTGGACATCAGTTCTAGGAAACATTACTTACCGCTTTGTCCTTCCTTTTCTGGTGACTAAACATTTCATGCATACACACCAGGAAAGAGCTTAGAGACAAATCACACTTGATGGTTTAGGCCCAAACTAGTTCAGCTGCAGCGGTTGAAATCCATAGCAGGAAAAAAATATCACAAAACAAACTTCAAAATTTGAAAGTAAATTTTATTGGTCCACAAAACAAGGAAAGCAAAACAAAAAATTACAAATAAACACACCAAAAATATATAAAAACACCTAAAAACAAAAAAGACCAACGTTTATTTCACAGTCATTGGAAAATAAATCATGCTTTTGAAATAACAGGATAGACCCACAGGATTAAAACATTAGTCATTAACATCTTGAGAAACATTTAGCAAAATTATGTAGCAGAGAAAACATCAAAAAATACAAAACTTGCTCCAAAACATCTCTGTTTCACTCCGCCATTACTTCCAGCCAGCAAATCTGCCCCCTCTGAGGGGCAGCTGACACGTGCAGTATCCACGCTTTTTATAACATGTGTGCTAATGAACCAATTGGAAACACATGAAGAAATGTCAGCCTCTAGTTTGTGTGCACTTGGAACTGCTTACACCTGTTAAGGATGTCCTTAAATTACTAAGCCAAAAAAAGAGCTTTCTGAGCATGCTCAGAAAGATGCAAGTCATTTTCAGGATGAAACTTCCAACTTCTTTTTCTAACTGTTCGAGCATGCCCAGTTCACTCGAAATGCAGTACCAGAATCAAATCTGCAATGGCGGATGAAAGCATTAGAGGTGTTAAATTTTTTTTTGGTCCCCCTGAAGTGATGCTTTACAAGCTGAACGGGAGGTCTTATAGAATTTTTACGTAACAAACCTAAATAGTAATAATTTAAACGCCCCTGTCCCTAGTAGCTCGCAGTCAGAAGCGAACAAGCAGCATTTTTATTGTTTCCGGTTACCAGTTTAGATTTACAGATGAGGTCTAGTGCTATAAATATTCCTCTTGCTGTTACGCACGCTATGATACCTCACATGTGTGGTTTGAAGAATGTTTCCATATATGGGGGCGGGCCTTAAATGTGTAAGCCCCGCCCACATATTGAACCCCCGTTCAAACCCCACATGTGAGGTATCATAGCGTACGTTAGAGCGAGAGCAATACTTTTAGCACTAGACCTCCTCTGTAAATCTAAACTGGTAACCTGAAACACATAAAAAAGCGTTGCCTATGGGTATTTTCAAGTACTGAAGTTTGGCGCCATTCCATGAGTGTGTGCAATATTAAAGTGTAACATGTTGGGTATCTATTTACTCGGTGTAACATCATCTTTCACATTATGGCCATAAATTGGGCTAACTTTAGTGTATTCTTAATTTGTAACCACTTGAGCCCCAGAGCATATTACTGGTCACTGACGGGGCCATTTTTTGCATTTCAACACTGCGTCATTTTGACTGACAATTGCGTGGTTGTGCGACGTGGCCCCCAAAAAAATTGGGCGTCCTCATCCTCCCCCCCCCCCCCTAAAAATTCAATTTTTTTTTTTTGTTGGTGGTATTTGATCACCTCTGCGTTTTTTCTTATTTTTGCTTGACCCAAAACTATAGCGACAATTTGGTAACTAAAAAAACATCTTTTTTACGGTTTGCTATAATAAATCTCCCCCAAAATATATTCAAAAAATGTTTGCCCTCAGTTTAGGCCGATAAGTATTCTTGGACATCTTTTTGGTTGCAAAAAATCACAATAAGCGTTTGATTGGTTTGGGCAAAAGTTCTAAGTAGGGGTTGGTCTTATGGGTTTTTTTTTAATAATTTTTTGTTTTACTAGTAATGGTGGCTATCATTTGTTTTTTCTGTCTAATGCGACATTGTGGCGGACACATTTTTGTGAGATTTGGCATTTTTGTAGCGAGCAATGGTATAGAAATGCATTGCTTACTATAAAAATGACACTGGCAGGGAAGGGGTTAACACTAGGGGCGCGGAAGGGGTTGAATATGTTACCTGGGTGTGTTCTAACTGTAAAGGGGGTGGGACTGTGTAGGGGAAATGACAGATCGCTGTTCATACATTGTAGGGACAGACGAGCAGGCATTCCCCCCCCCCCCTGACAGGACCGGGATAAAGGGGAACTCCACCCCAAATTACCAAAAAAAACGGCGTGGGGGTCCCCCTTCTGGTGCACAACAGGCTCTTAGATTTGATCTGGAACATAAGGGGTTAAACCCACGCCAAAAAACGGCGTGGGGTTCCCCCTCAGATCCAGACCAAACCCTTCTCCCAGGCACGCAGTCTGGCCGGACAGGAATGGGGGTGGGGACGAGCGAGCGCCCCCCCCCTCCTGAGCCGTACCAGACCACATGCCCTCGACATGGGGGAGTGTGTGCTGTGGGGGAGGGGGGCACTGCCCCCCCACCCCAAAGCACTCTTGTCCCCATGTCGAAAGGGACAAGAGCCTCTTCCCGACAACCCTGGCCGTTGGTTGTCGGGGTATGCGGGCGGGGGGCTTATCAGAATCTGAGAGCCCCCTATATTAAGGGGGCCCCCAGATTCTGGCCCCCCACCCTATGTGAATGAGTATGGGGTACATCGTACCCCTACCCATTCACCGGGTGGAAAAGTGTAAACACAAAAAAAAAACACACAGAAAAAAATAATTTATTAGTCAGCTCCGGGGGTCTTCTGCCGGGACCCCCCACCACCAGCCCATTGGGCCCCGGGCTTCGCCGTCTTCTGCCGGGGGGGGACACCCACCGATGATCTCCGCCATGTCCAGCCAGGCCCCCACCCCAAAATTAGCTCTTTCACATCCGGGGGGGGCCGGCCGAAAGAAGCAGAGAACAACGGGGGCGGAGCCCCTCGGTCTTCCAGACGTTTTCTGCCGGGGGGGCTCCAGCCCCGCACCGGTCTTCGCCGCCGCCTTCCGCCGGGGGGGGACACCCACCGATGCTCTCGGCCATGTTCGGCCAGGCCCCCTACCCCAAACAAAGCTCTTTTACATCCGGGGGGGGCCGGCGGAAATGGCGGAGAACAACGGGGGGCGAAACCCCTCCTCGGTCTTCGCCTTCCGCCGGGGGGGTACACCTACCCCCCCCCCGGTCTTCGCCGCCGCCTTCCGCCGGGGAGAGAGACACCCACCGATGCTCTCCGCCATGTTCGGCCAGGCCCCCTACCCCAAACAAAGCTCTTTTACATCCGGGGGGGGCCGGCGGAAATGGCGGAGAACAACGGGGGCGTCGCCACTCCTCGGTCTTCTAGCCGTCTTCTGCCGGGGGGGGGAAACACCCACCCATGCTCTCCGCCATGCTCGACTGTGCCCCCACCCCAAAATGAAGCTCTTTTACATCCGGGGGGGGCCGGCCGAACACAGCGGAGAACAACGGGGGTGTCGCCCCACCTCGGGCTCCTCCCAGGGCTTCTTTCGCCGTCTTCCGCCGGAGGGCGCCACTCTCCGGGCTTCTCGACGTTGTCTTCCGCCGCGGGGGCCAGGCCTTCTTCTTTGCCGCCCCCTTCGATTTTTTCGGCCTGGACGGGGGTCGCACATCCCATCCAGGACTTGGACGTGGCGGGCTTCTCGTCGCTCTCTTCTGCCGCTGCCCCCTTCACCACGAAGCTCCGTGCTTGTTTGATGAGGGCAGCGGGCTTCCGTCGTCTTCTCCGGGGCGAGGGTCGTACATCCCACCCCGGATTTCGTCGCCGTCTTCTGCCGCTGCCCCCTTCACCACGAAGCTCCGTGCTTGTTTGATGAGGGCAGCGGGCTTCCGTCGCAGTCTTCCGCCGCGGGGTGACACTCGCGGGCTTCTTCTTCCATTCGATGTTGACACGGCGAGGTCCGGCGCTGAAATGCCTTCTGAGCGGCGGGCAAGGACTTATATTGGCATTGGGCGTGGGCGTGGTTATGCCAACATGTGACCTCAACCCATGTGACAGTGATGTGACGTGACATCACTGTCACATGGGTTAAGGTCACATGTTGGCATAACCACGCCCACGCCCAATGCCAATATAAGTCCTTGCCCGCCGCTCAGAAGGCATTTCAGCGCCGGACCTCGCCGTGTCAACATCGAATGGAAGAAGAAGCCCGCGAGTGTCACCCCGCGGCGGAAGACTGCGACGGAAGCCCGCTGCCCTCATCAAACAAGCACGGAGCTTCGTGGTGAAGGGGGCAGCGGCAGAAGACGGCGACGAAATCCGGGGTGGGATGTACGACCCTCGCCCCGGAGAAGACGACGGAAGCCCGCTGCCCTCATCAAACAAGCACGGAGCTTCGTGGTGAAGGGGGCAGCGGCAGAAGACGGCGACGAGAAGCCCGCCACGTCCAAGTCCTGGATGGGATGTGCGACCCCCGTCCAGGCCGAAAAAATCGAAGGGGGCGGCAAAGAAGAAGGCCTGGCCCCCGCGGCGGAAGACAACGTCGAGAAGCCCGGAGAGTGGCGCCCTCCGGCGGAAGACGGCAAAAGAAGGCCTGGCCCCCAGTAGGAGCCAGGCAGAAGCCGGCGAGGAAATCCGGGGTGGGATGTACGACCCTCGCCCCGGAGAAGACGACGGAAGCCCGCTGCCCTCATCAAACAAGCACGGAGCTTCGTGGTGAAGGGGGCAGCGGCAGAAGACAGCGACGAGAAGCCCGCCACGTCCAAGTCCTGGATGGGATGTGCGACCCCCGTCCAGGCCGAAAAATTCGAAGGGGGCGGCGGCAGAAGACCCTCAAAGTTCAAACCACCTTCACCAGGTGAATGGGTAGGGGTACGATGTACCCCATACTCATTCACATAGGGTGGGGGCCCGAAATCTGGGGGCCACCTTATTAAACGGGGCTCCCAGATTCTGATTGGCTCCCGCCCGCATACCCCGACAACCAATGGCTAGGGTTGTCGGGAAGAGGCTCTTGTCCCGATCGACATGGGGACAAGAGTGCTTTGGGGTGGGGGGGCAGCGCCCCCCTCCCCCAAAGCACACACTCCCCCATGTCGAGGGCATGTGGTCTGGTACGGCTCAGGAGGGGGGGGGCCGCTCGCTCGTCCCCACCCCCATTCCTGTCCGGCCAGACTGCATGCCTGGGATGAGGGCTTGGTACGGATCTGGGGGGGAACCCCACGCCGATTTTGGCGTGGGTTAACCCCTCACGTTCCGGACCAAGCCGGAGAGCCTATTGTACCCCTGGGGGGGAAGCCGCGCCGGTTTCACATTTGAAATTTGGCGCGGAGTTCCCCTTCAGTGTCAGCGCAGCCCGAGAACAGCTCGGAGCTTGCCGTACGCCGCTCCAGGCAGTGCAAACACTGCTACGCCGCCTGGTATTTACCAAGGATTTCCCGGCGTTCTGAAGAGGCGCGCGGTGAGCTCCGATTTTTCCCTCTGCGCATGCCCAGTATGCAAGTGAACCTTCCGAGGTTCTAGCGTACTTTGCAAGCGCCCGGGGATCGGGTCCCAAAAGTCACTTTCCCTTTCAAATCGGCCCGCCACACAAGTTGAAACACATGTCACCACACTTCCCCTGCATCACCCCCCTCCCTCCCCTCATAAACTCCCGCCCGAATCCCCGATGTTTACATTACTAAATGCCGCACGCCAGCTCTGTACTGGCGTGCTGTGCGCCCTCTTCTGGGCGCATTAGGCACTTTAGTAAATGAGGAAACACGCTGCACTGGCAGCGTGTTTCTTTTGTAAATGTCAAAAACAGGTTTACTCCTGCTTGTGCACCATGAGTCTTGGCGCACAGGCTTGGTAAATCAGCCCAATTGTACCTACATTGATACAGCGCGACCAGATGGGGTTCGTGAGGGGGAGACAAACCTCTGATGCAACTCGACGCATCATCAATGTGATTCATAATGCTGAGGTGACACGAACGCCTTCTCTGCTGCTGTCAATAGACGCAGAGAAGGCGTTCGACAGAGTACACTGGAACTACATGACTCAGGTCTTAAATAAGTTTGGGTTTGAAGGTAAAATATTGAATGCTGTCTTAGCCCTTTACTCCGCCCCTTCCGCTCAGGTTTATGCTGCGGGCTTCCTATCTTCGCCATTCACGATCTCGAATGGGATCAGACAGGGTTGTCCTCTGTCCCCGACCATCTTTAATCTCATGATAGAACCTCTGGCTGAGGCTATACGCTCCCACCCCCTGGTCTCGGGCTTCCGGTTTGGCTCTAATAAACATACTATCAACTTATTTGCTGATGATGTTATCTTGATCCTATCCAACCCCCTAATTTCTCTAACCGCAGCTCACAATGTTCTCACTGAATTTGGAGAGATATCATACTATAAGATTAATTTTTCTAAATCCCTAATACTAGATTTGGGAGTCCAAACGCATACCAGAATGGCACTGCAAAGGCAACTCCCTTACACGTGGAGTAAAAGTGGAATTACCTACCTAGGCATAGTTCTTACTAACAAGGTTGCCACACTTGCCAAAGCTAACTTACCCCCTCTAATAGCCAAACTGGAGGCCCAGTCCCGGGACATGGTCAAAAAAGAAATATCTTGGATGGGGAGGATCTCTGCCTACAAAATGATGATCCTACCACAAATTTTATATATGTTCCGAACTCTCACGATCCACATTCCTCAACACTTCATCAAGAGTCTGTCAGACATTGGGTGGAAATATGTCTGGAACGGTAAAAAACCCAGGTGCTCTAGGAACAACCTCATATCCCATAAGACAGTAGGTGGAGCAGGTATGGTGGACATCCATGACTACCTATGGGCGACACGACTGGACCAGCTGAAATACTGGTTTAGGGAGACGGACGTACCACTGTGGGTAGAAATAGAAAGAGAAACGTCCCCGACGACTGACCTAAAACTATTGCTCTTGGGGGATTGTTGGGCGCACTGGGAAGTCAATCGGTTGTCACCCCCGATGCAAACATCCATATTGACATGGCGGACCTTTCTGGAGCGTGCACCGCATGATGCACGCACCCAAGGCCCTGAGCTACCACTGCAGATACTAGAGGCTAAAATCCCTACATTAAGGGTCAAAGACTTAACTGATCGGGGTGTATATCTCCTGTCGGACCTGTATGAGGGTACACAACATAAGCCCGCACAAACTCTTATGACACAATACAAACTCCAGCCTCCGACACTCTTCAAGTGTCTACAAATATCACACCTCACTAGCCGTCTGCCTCGGCCCTGTGTAGAGATTCCCAGTAAGGCATGGCATCTCTATACATCAGCCGCACAGAATACAAAAGGTATTTCACTGTTTTACAACATGTTCCAAGACAAACTGAAATTATCCAAAACGATAGCGATGTGTAAATGGGAAAGGGATTTGGACTCCTCGTTCTCGGAGGACCAATGGCGAAGAACATTTAGGGAAATACACAAGGCTTCACATTGCGTAAAACACTGGGAGTTGGGAATTAAAATGGCAAACAGGTGGCATTATACCCCGTTTAGAATGGCAACATACTTCCCCGGTTCGTCTCCCAACTGTTGGAGAAACTGTGGGCAGATAGGAAACTTGCTTCACATGTTTTGGCAGTGCCCTACTATAAAATGCTTATGGAACCAAGTCTTCCGGTTGATCTCCTCACTGACGGGTGTTCTCACCACGCCAGACCCCGCTTTAGCACTACTTCATTTAAACATTGACAAATTCCACCATGACTTTCGACAGGTTGTAACCCACATACTATTAGAAGCGCGTTCCATGATTTTACGCAACTGGAAAAGTGACAAAGCCCTAAATGTATCTGACATCATAACAGCAGTTCACAGGAACTATACGTTTGAACGATTGTTAGCTATAAATTCACTGACGTGCAAAAAGTTTGATGATTGTTGGTCCATATGGCCTAAACGCATGTAAATTATTGTTGAATAGTGTTATTGATAAAAACTATATCTGCTGCTGTGTATATCAATCCTGTGTTATTTTTATATTTGACTTTCTATTTTCTGTATAATGATAAAACTTTCAATAAAAACTATTGGTTTAAAAAATACCACCAAACGAAAGCTCTATTTGTGTGGGGAAAAAAACATAATGATTTAATTTGGGTACAGTGTTGCCTGACCGCGCAATTGTCATTCAAAGTGCAACAGCGCTGAAAACTAAAAATTGGTCTGGGCAGGAAGGGGGTGAAAATGCCCTGTATGGAAGGGGTTAAGCAAGAATGTGTATATGCAGAAATACATCAAACTATTTAAATTCAGCCTAATGTGCACAGATCAGATTTTTTGCTTCTGTGTAAAAAAAAAACAATGTTCAAACGTTGACCAAATAATTTATGAAACTTGAACTTTGTCATCTTATTTTATGATGGCCATAAATCGTAGATAAGCCCACAGATCTCTCTCCTAATAAAGGAGCCTTATCACATAAACAGACTGATTAATGTACAATAATGATGTTTAAATGTATCTATCACCTTTTACTTAGCTATGTTTGGAAGGTAAATATTTAAATGTATTATAAATGACTGCACTTAAATACTAATTAATATTTTACAGTGCTTAACATGAAGTTTGGAGCCATCGGTACATTTCTGGGCTGGCAGCCTGCCAGTCACGTGAGGGAGAATATACAAAAATGTCACAAGCCATTGAGACACAAGACAGGAGGCACAACGGATGGAGGAAGAAAAATATTGTTAAATATTGATGTTGTTTTAATATTTTAAGTGTGAGCTTATAATAAATAAGAGGGGTCAATTACTCATCCTTTTTGACAAAGATGCAATGCAACTTTCAGAGCCAAAAAATATTGTCGATTATCTAGGTCAGGTGTCTCCAAATTTGTGTACACACGTACGATTCAAAAGAACCACTGTTCTATTGAATGGCACAAACGCAGTGATGTTATCAACTATGACACGCTCGTCACATTCGATGCTGTCGCCGCCATCTTGCTTCACCCTACCTATGCCTTAAAAACCAACCGCGCATGCGTCAAAGTCATTTTGAGCATGCGCAAGTTTCCATAGAGGCAGGTAAGTATACACACACTCAGGTTTCTCGGCAGGAAAACCTATTCTCTATTTTCTCGTCTAGATTCTGGACAGTTTTCTCGACGAGAAATCTCAAAGCCTTGTACACACGCACGGTTTACTCCGCACGAAAGCTCTGCCAGCAGTTTTCTTGCTGTTTCTGACCGAGAAAACTGAGCGTGTGTATGAGGCTTCAGTCTTTAAGGGGGACAGACTGTGGTCAGTGGGAGTAGAACATGTATTGGTGTCTGGGCAGTAAGCAATGCCTCATCTTTGATATTAAGGGAGGAATAGTGCCCTATTGCTGGTGTCAGTGGGAGGAAAAGTACACTGTAGTTGGTGTCAGTGGGAGGAATAGTGCTCTATCATTAGTGTCAGTGGTAGGAATTATGTTTCATTGTTGGTGTCGCTGGATATAGTTTTTTGCATATATAGAATAATGTCCCAAAGGCTAGATAGAGGGAAGTTGGGAGATTACTGATCTAGGTGATACAATGTCGGTACACTATGACTGATAATTTAAAGACACCAAGATAATTGGAAACTTGGTCATCCCTATGATTGTGTTGTTTGAACTTTCAAGGGTTTCATAGCTATATAGAACTTGATAACTAGATATAATCCCTAATTTTGTATGATTTTGAATTTAGACTTAATTTTAATTGCCAGATCCAAATTTAAGTTGCTTTGTTGACTTGACTGTGGGTGCCACCAGAGCCCATCCTTCCATTTTAGAATCCCTGGGGAAATACTTAAAGCTGCGGTCCCCAAACCTATTAAACAAAAGGCTGTTTCACTGTCAATCTGTTTAGGGGCTCAACTGTGGTCAATGGGAATAATAAAATGTCTGTGTCAGTGATCAGTGTAGTAAAAAGTGAAAGTAGAAATGCCCTTACATCAGTGCTCAGAGGGTGAAAAAAAGATCCCTGCATCCATGGAAGTAAAACATGCCTCTGTATGAGTCTGTAAAATAAAACAAATACCTCTTCCCCTGTGCTAAATAAAACTGTCACTGGTGTCCCTGTGTCGGTGGGAGGCATGGTACCACTGTATCATTGGTGCACCTGCTTCAGTGCAAGGAATGGTGCCGCTGTGTCAGTGGTCACTGGGAGGTATGGTGTCCCTGTATCAGTGGCCACTGGGAGGAATGGTGCCCCTGTGTTAGTGGCCATCTGAAGGAATTGTGCCCATGTGTCAATGGTCACTGGGAGGAATGGTGCCTTTGTATCAGTGGCCATCAGAAGGAATGTTGCCCCTGTGTCAATGGTCATTTGGAGTTATGGTGCCCCTGTATCAGTGGCCATTGGGAGGAAGCTGCCCCTGTATCAGTGATCACTAGGAGGAATAGTGCCCCTGTGTTAGTGGCCAGTGAAAGGAATGGTGCCCCTTTGTCAGTGGTTAGTTAAAAGAATGGCACCCCTGTGTTAGCGGTGCACCTGAGTCAGTGGGCATTAGTAAGGAATGATGCCCCTGTGTCAAAGGTGTCCCTCTGTCAGGGGTCAGTAGAAGAACTTATGCTCCTGTGTCAGTGGTGCCCAGTTGCACTAGTCACTGGGAATAATGATGCTCATGTGTCAGTGGTCACATAGCGGAATGGGGGCCCTGTGTCAATGGTCAGATAGAGGAATGGTGCCCCTGTGTCAGTGGTCAGTAGTAGGAATGGGCCCACGGCGTTAGTGTACAGTGGGGGAAATGGCGTCCCCGTTGTCAGTAGTCAGTCGGAATAATGGTGCTCCTGTGTCAGAGGAAAATGTTCCTCTCAGAATTGCATAGTTCCCAACTGTCCTTGATTTTGAGGGACTGCCCCTAATTTGGAACAGAGTCCCTCTATCCCTCTTTCCTCCTCATTTGTCCCTCATTTTGGTCTGATCTATATAAAATACACTTTTCACCTTTCAAAAGGTGTTTCCCAGTGCTAAACCTTTCATCCAAATTCTAAATTGCTGCATTTGTAAATTTTAAAAGCCAACATAAAGGAATAGTAGTGGTAAAAAAGAGCACTTGTGGGTTCAACTAATCATTTTTTTTGTATAATTCTCCTTTAAGGTGTCGTGGCAGGGTGTGTGTGTCCTATGCCTACATATCTTTATTGGAGTCTCTCATTCCCTTCTCAAAAAGTTGGGAGGTATGGAATTGCTGTTCAGTGGTACACATGTGTTCAGGTTTCATTTTCTGCACTGCTCGTCTAGATTATGTCACATCTCACATTATCTTGCTATCATACTATAAAGCATCATTGCCAGGCTCTGAAATGCTCTGAAGTTTGTGTACCACTGATTTAAATGAAGTGGCTCAGGCTGTTTTTTGATCTCTCCATCTCATCAGACAAGGCTGCAAAAATTTGTACTCACTTTTTTGGAGCCTGGTTTAGAATTTACATGGATTCAGTGAGACTTCTGGTTTGAAAATTCTGAATTTCAGAGGTTCACATGTTTGACCAAACCACAGCTAATGAAACTTTTCAATTGTTTGTTCATCTCTGTTGACAACAATCACTTCTGCTGATTCATAAATCTGAACAATGCCATTTTTCAAAGTAATTTTGTAATCTACCTATTTCTTCAGTCATTGATGATAATTTCACTTGTTGTAAAATTGTAACTTTGTGTAAAAAATAGACCTATAAATTGCTAGCCTAAAGACAAAGAAACAAAAAAAACGTTAGTAACCGACATCAACGTATTAGCAACTAACCTTTAGGCTGGGTTTACACCGCAGCATGGAACAAGTCACAGCAGGTCTGATTTTGCATTGACCACTTAGTGCCCCTGTTCCTCATTCCAGCACCCGGGTGTTGACTGTTGCTTTTCTTCCTTGTCTGTGTTCCCCTGTTAGGTGATTGATCTGCTCAGTGTCCTGATATAAGCAAACCAAACACTCTAAGGCCCTGTACACAGGATCAGACATGTCTGATGAAACTGGTCTGCAGACCAGTTTCATCGGACCAGTTTGATGGTGTGTACAGACCATCAGACCATTGTCCGTCCGACCAAAGTTTTAAAACATGCTTTAAAACCTGTCTGATGGACACCTGTCCGTCGGACAGGTTCGATGGTAAGTACACAAAAGCATCGGACCAAAAACCTGCGCATGCTCAGAATAAAGTCGACGCATGCTTGGAAGCATTGAACTTCGTTATTTTATCACGTCGTTGTGTTCTACGTCACCGCGTTCTGGTCTGATCGGATTTTGGTCCGATGGTGTGTACGCACATTAGACCATCAGACAAGTTCAGAGTTGTCTGATGAAAACGGTTCATCAGACAAGTCTCACCAAACATGTCTGATTGTGTGTACAGGACCTATCTCTTGCTTGTGATAGAGACAGACTTACCTGTATTGTTCTAAACCAAGCCTCCTGTTAGTCTGCCTTGCTTGCTGTTGGATCCCCTGTGTATGACACGTATAGGACTGGATGATCCCCTGAACGCAGCCTGCCTTTTACCCTGGAACGGATGCTGGATGATCCCCTGAACTCAGCCTGCCTTTACCTGAACTGTCTTTGAACCAAGCTATCTGCTTAAAACTGCAGGTACCTGTTTGCTTGTGGTGGGCAGGCCATGTAGGATTGTGTATATAGTCTTGGGGGCAACCAAGTACCGGTATGCCTGCTTGTCTTAGACCCCTTTCAGAGAGCTTTCACACTGTAGTGGTAGGCTAGCAGGACCACTCCAAAAGTCCTGCTAGCAGTATCTTTGGAGCGGTGAGAGGAGCGGTGTGTTTACCGCTCCTCCACTGCTCCTTCCCATTGAAAGCAATAAGAAACCGCAGCTATGCCATCGACCATCTGCAGAAGCACATTGTGGGTGGTATTAACCCTTTTTCGGAAGCTAGCGGGGGTTAAAACCGCACCGCTAGGGACCGAATACCGCTGCAATTGTGACGGTATAGCTCGCTAAAAATAGCGGCGCTATACCGACATCGCACCTCCAGCCCCAATGTGAAAGGGACTTAGGGGAAAGGAGATTGCTATAGGTGAAGTGCACAGTAGCCAGCTATAGTGTCTCACCAAGTGCATTGGGGGAGACGTGACATTTGTGAAAAATTTTGGGCTGAATTCAGACCTGAAATGGACCAGAAGGCACACAGGACTCTTGTACTATTTGCAGCGCTGCTGTTTAGAGGTGTGTGTACCGGCTCCATATAGAGCCAGTCACAATCTCCTGACTTGCAAATTGGATGTGAGCAAACCCACATTCAATTCGCACTAGTATGAACCCAGCCTCAATATTTTTCATTCTATTGCTCTGTACTTACTAAAAGTCAAACCCAATTACTTTATGTGTGCCCTGGATTATTAAATCATTGATGATGCAAGGTATTATACTACAATATATATATACGCTGTAGTTAGTAGGGAACATTAACACTAAAGTGGTTTGTACTTTAAAGCCAGGACTCAGGAGTAGAATTAACATATGACACATGCTGACTGCCATGACTTGTGCTGTTATTTCTCTGAATGTGTTGGCAGCTTTAATAATCTCTCCCAAAGGTTAAAGCTCAGCATGAACTTGTGTTTGACAACACAGTCTGAAATAACGCTGGCTAATATTAAGCTGTTGTCAGATTAAACTGTAGGGCACTATCTACTCCTATCTATCACCCCATGTACAGAATGCATAGCTTAATTCCCATGTCCACTGTAAGGAATAATATAATACCATACACACTACAGGAAATGTCTAACGCTGACAAAAGAAGGAACCATTGGATAATTACAGCCAACAGTAAGCTATGGTTAGTAGATTTTAGCTTGCTATTTAAAACCCAACTGCAATTTTTTTGCTTTGAATAAAATTGAGAAAGTTTCAACAATCTCCAGATTTTTATTGCAGTCTTTGCACCATAGGGGGACCCATACATGGATTCACATGAATAATAAGTGTTGGGAAATATTTCTAGTAGGAACGCATAGATGAATAGACACCATTTTAGGACAATGGGGAAAGGTTAGAACTTGGGCAGTGCTTTATTGCTGTCTGTGATTTAAAGGGTCAGTTCTCCTTTTCATAAAATATGAAATGGTGAAATAACTGTTGCATGTATCTTCTTGAATTAATATCTTTCACTACCCACGCTAGCTGATGTTGTTTCCTCCGGGTACTTTCGTTTTCTCACACGCTCAAAAGACATGCTGGTAGGTTAATTGGATGGATCACATCTATATTGGCTCTTGTATGTATGAATGTGAGTTAGGGACCTTAGATTGTAAGCTCCTTGAGGGAAGAGACTGATGTGAATGTACAATATACGGTATATGTAACGTACCTTTATTAAATAAATAAATTAATACATCAGTCATTTAAATATTGTGCTCCTCTGCACAATATTGCCACTATATACCTTTTTGAATGATCTGTATATTACATTTACATCATAAACAGCACAGTTTCTTCAGTTTCTTCAGTGCTGAGAGTTCAGGAAGGTGGAGATTTTCAGCCTGTATACACACCCACAAGTGTGATGTCAATATAATGTTACCTGGCTATCTCTGAGAACAATAAACTGTTCTCTCCAGCATAAAATACACAACTGAGCATGTGCAGGTTAAGGTTGGCTACCTTGCCTGTTCTTTCCATGGTAAGCATTGCATACAAGATAAAACAGCCTCTTTACACAACTCAGAGGATTAACCCCTAAAGTTCCACAGTGAGTATAACAAGCATGCTATTCTGAATATACAGACATATTTTGCTGTTGTGGGTTTAGTAACACTTTAAAAGGGGTTTCTCCATTATATGCAGATTTTCTAAATGCTCTCGTGCTGCAATATGACTAAATTTGTCCACATATGGATCAAAATGCAGCCCTTTCAGCAGGAACTACACACATTTTGATCCATCTATGGCCTTTCCTGTTTATGAGAAGTACATTTTTTTTATCAATTTCTCCATTTGATCAGTGATTGCAGCCAATTAGCTGCAGCGCTGATCAGCATATTCTGATGGTGGGGGAATTCCACTGTCAGAATACAAGGACACAGTGGGGTGGATTCCTGCATCTGTATAAAATGTGTGGGTGGGGGAATGAGGTCATTTTTTTTGTTTCATAAAAGGTTTTATTAAAAAAGATCAATTGTACAGAAAACATTGTAAAATGCTGAAAATTAGTACAATAGTGATGCACAATAATTCAAGCATTAATCTTCTGAAGAAATCCAAAAATGTGCATCCCTAAAAAGATGGATGTTACAATAGGCGTGCCACTAAAATAAACACAAGGCCTAGGGGTAAGTGCATGAAGGACTGTGGGTTGATGAATATATAAACTAAACTCCACATGTTTGCCTCACCCAATACAGTGAGGACCCCAGTGGAAGCATAAGTATGTGCATCCATGGATATAGTTTGAACTTAGAAAAAAGAAGAAGAAACCCTAAAGGGGAAATAGCGAAAGTGATGGGAGAAGGGGTGGAGAAGAGAGAATAAGAAGAAACGTGAAGAAAAGTTAAGACTAGTAAGTGTCACCCACTAGTAGCCAGTCAAACAACAGAAGAAAGACCACAAGTGAGATAAAAGGAGTAAAAGGGTGATACACTTCCAAGCACTTACTCCATAAACTCACCCTTGCATTCCTAAATAGGACCCATATTCAGTGGTCTCCTTTAAGTCCAGCCAACAGTACCATGTTTTCGTAAACTAAGACATTCTGTCTTGTGAAGTATGAATCAGCTCTTTGATCATCTCTAGGGATGAGCCGAACCCCCCCCCCCCCCCCCCCCCCGTTCGGTTCACACCAGAACCTTTGAACGGACCGCAAACATTTAAAACCCCATTGACGTCTATTGGACTCGAACGTTCGAATTCAAAAGTGCTAATTTTAAAGCCTAATATGCAAGTTATTGTCGTAAAACGTCTTTGAGAACCTGGGTCTTGCCCCAGGGAACATGTATCAATGGAATTTTTTTTTTAAACGGTCGTTTTTTTCAGGACTCCTGAAAAAAAGACAGTTTTTAAAACTTTTTTTCATTGATACATGTTCTCTCGGGCAAGACCCAGGTTCTTAAATACGTTTTCACAGGCATACTATAGACACCCAGCAGGTACAGAATTTAAAGCAATTTTTCCTTTTTTTTTCTAATTTAAGCATCATTAACCACTTAAGACCCAGACCAAAATGCAGGTAAAGGACCTTGCCCCTTTTTGCGATTCGGCACTGCGTCGTTTTAACTGACAATTGCACGGTCGTGCGACGTGGCTCCAAAACAAAATTGGCGTCCTTTTTTCCCCACAAATAGAGCTTTCTTTTGGTGGTATTTGATCACCTCTGCGGTTTTTATTTTTTGCGCTATAAACAAAAATAGAGCGACAATTTAAAAAAAAATGCAATATTTTTTACTTTACTATAATAAATACCCCCAAAAATATATAAAAAAACATTTTTTTTCCTCAGTTTAGGCCCATACGTATTCTTCTACCTATTTTTGGTAAAAAAAATAGCAATAAGCGTTTATCGGTTAGTTTTCGCAAAATGTATAGTGTTTACAAAATAAGGGATAGTTTTATTGCATTTTTATTAGTTATTTTTTTTTTTTACTACTAATAGCGGCGATCAGCGATTTTTTTCATGACTGCGACATTATGGCGGACACTTCGGACAATTTTGACACATTTTTGGGACAATTGTCATTTTCACAGCAAAAAATGCATTTAAATTGCATTGTTTATTGTGAAAATGACAGTTGCAGTTTGGGAGTTAACCACAAGGGGGCGCTGTGACTTTGAGTGTTCCCTGTGTGTGTTTACAACTGTAGGGGGGTGTGGCTGTAGGTGTGACATCATCGATCGCGTTCCCCTATAATAGGGATGACGCAATCGATGCTGCGGCCACAGTGAAGCACGGGGAAGCCGTGCTTACACACGGCTCTCCCCGTTCTTCAGCTCCAGGGACGGATTGCCGCACTGCAGCGGCGATCGGGTCCGCGAGTCCCGCGGTCCCGGTCCTGGAGCTTCGGACCAGGGCACGGGTGCGCGCCGTGGGCGCGCACCCGTGACCCACGGCTGGGTACTAAAACCAACGTATATATACGTTGATGTGCCCAGCCGTGCCATTCTGCCGACGTATATGTGCAGGAGGCGGTCCTTAAGTGGTTAACATCACTGCTCCTGAATCAAGAGCAGTGATTTTAATGATGCTTAAAAAAAAAAAAAAAATCCTTTAAATATTGTACCTGCTGGGTGTCTATAGTATGCCTGTGAAAACGTCTTTAAATAGCACAATCACCTGCCTGCCAGTAAATTAGGAAGAACTGATCTAGCTAAACTATACAGTGTATAAATATATGTACAACACACTGTAACATTAACTGACTAGCCTGTCTGCCTGCTCAATCTACCTGCAAAAAATGACACTCTCTCTCTGTCTCTCTCTGTTCTCTCTAACCACCGCCGCAACACACTACACAAGGCCGACCTGCAGGCAGCCTTTTATAGTGTGGGGTGTGTACTAAACCCCCTGAGCCATAATTGGCCAAAGCCACCCTGGCTTTGCCCAATTATGGCTCTCCGTTTTTTGCAAGCTGTGATTGGCCAAGCAAGCAGGTCATAGTGCATGCTTGGCTAATCATCAGCCAGCGATGCCGCAGTGAATTATGGTCTGTGAAACGTAACTCGAATTTGGCGCAAACGACCCGTTTTGTTCGTATTTTGATGAACGATCGAACGTGAGTTTGACTCGAATACGAAGCTCATCCCTAATCATCTCCATGGTATTTATCCTATAAAACCATCTGCCTATCATATTTTAAGAAGGACTGTAGTACGCCAATGGTAATCAATTGGATTAAAAATCCTTATATATTGCAATAGGCCCCCTTTACAGTTACAGATTCTCTCAATGTATTTGTATGGGGTCCTCTTACGCCTCTCTTTTTTCCTCTATGTGTTTCATGTGATAAACCCACTTCTTCAGTAGGACTTCAAGGATATGTAATCTGAATAGTCATCAAAAGCAAAAAAAAAAACAAAAAAAAAAAACACATTTTATATACACAACATATAAATCTTATATAAATATATAAATAAATATTGCTTCCTATACATTATCTTGGGTTTGTTCATTCAGTTCAAGCCCATGTACATCTATAAAAGATCTATATGAGTATACATTTTTTTTTATGATTATTCCAATTACAAACATGTAACTATATTAGAATTAGGTGCTTGACATACTGTTTGCTCTGTGTACCAGATACAGTAACTGTTCAGCTGAACAAGAAAAACTGACCCATGTATGGCCAAATTTATGGTTCCTACGTGACACAGTGGTACAGTTTAGATATTTGAGGCACGCTACAATGAAGCACGTCCAAGTTGCTGCATGCTTTTCAAAGTGCAGTGATACAGTAGGCATCCTACCTAGATTGCATATTGAAACTGTGGGTCTTTTTAACTGCAGTTTTTTGCACACATCTAAAAGCATGCTGCACTCTCTTACTGGCTCGGCAGCAGGGGAAGGAGGAGGGGGGGCTGGACTTCCGACGGACCTCGCCGTGGCGAGGTCTGACAGAAGTGGGGACAGGGTACCTGTCAAAAACAGGTACCTGCTCCACCCCCCCCCCCCGCAAGATGCCAAATGTGGCACCGGAAGGGGGGTCAGATAAGCGGAAGTTCCACTTTTTAAGCATAGCACACATCAATGTATTTTAGTGTTATTTGTTATCTTTTTAAAATTGTCCTTGTGCAATTTTTATCAGATACATCTCCATGGAGATGAAAAGCATATCATTTAAAAAAAAAAAAGTATATATAATGCCTTAATTTAATGCAACAAACAAAAACATGTGAAGGACCCTTAGTCACTTCAACAACTACAAATAATGGTTTCAGGTCTGGAGGGCACTTACTGAAGCTTGACAAGGTGGCACGCACCAATGTCCTCCGATAACTTTACTGATATAAAAACTTCAAAGCAATCATGCCACGCTTTTTGTACTTGTAGTTGTACTTGACCTTGGACGTAGATTTAAGGTCAAAAGCCCTCTGTTACCGCTGTTGCCACAGCAAGTGCTTTCTGAAGCTCTCATTATATAAACTGAAGCTTTTATTTTATTGAGAAAGACCACATAAGCTATATACTGTTCTGTATATGTAGGAATTAAGCAAATTACTGTATATAGCAGGGCCATACCTGTTTCTGCCATGAAGATATTGAATTATTTGCCTGACATATCAGCCTGTTAAATTAATGTAATCCTGAGTTACAGACGTAGCAATTTTAAAGATTTGCAATTTTGATTTGTTCAATTTATACAGTGCCTTGAAAAAGTATCCATACAACTTTTAATTTTTTTTAAATTTTAATTTTTAAATTGTAACGTGGAAGGAAAATAATAAATGGTTTTCAATTTCTTTACAAATATTATTATTACTACAGCAGGACTTTTTGGTGGCAGGTGACATGGTGATTTCTCACGGCTGTGAGAGGGTCAGGAGGTATTTTTAGGGATTATGACCAGTGGTCCTTAGCCCGGTCTCATTTCTATAAGAAGGGAACTATTATGCCGCGTACACATGATCACTTTTTGTGATGAAGAAAAAACGTCATTTAATCTCACGAAACAAAACAACGTTTTTCAAACTTTATTTTCCAAAACGACGTTGCATACACACCATCGTTTTTTAACAAAGCTCTAGCAAAGCGTGGTGACGTACACCACGTTCGACGGCACTCTGTTCCATTGAAGCTCCGTCTCATAACTTGCTTCTGAGCATGCGCGGGTTTAAAAACGTTGTTTTCAACATCTTTTTGCCCACACACCATCACTTTTTATGACACAAAAAACGACGTTTTGAAAAACGACACAAAAAATTCAAGCATGTTCGAATTTTTTTTTGGTCATTTTTTTGAAGACATAAAACAACGTTTTGCCCACACACAGTGATTTTAAATGAGGTTTTTGAAAACGTCATTTTTTTTTCATCACAAAAAGTGATCGTGTGTACGTGGCATAAGACATGTGCGATTCGTTTTGTACGAATCGAAAATTCGTATAAATTTCCGAAAATTTGTTCAAATTTCCGAAAATTCGTACAAATTTCCGAAAATTCATACAAATTTCTGAAAATTCGTACAAATTCCCGAAAATTCGTACAAATTCCCGAAAATTCGTACAAATTCCCGAAAATTCGTACATTCGTTATACAAATTTCTACGAAATATGAAAATTCGTTGACAAATTTTACTTCCGGCGTGGGAGACTGCTCAGACGGGTACTGGTAGTTGATGAGAGATTCAGAATTGGACAAAATAAGTTAAGATTGTTAATAGCATTTTATTCTTGTCATATTAATTACAATTATTCGTTATGATGAAGTTAAAAACCCAGGAAGTCAACCCAGCACAGGGATGATGGGAGCCCCTCATAATGAGCACAGCAGGGGTACAGCCCAAGTTGGAAGACAGCACAGCACAGGGATGGTGGGAGCCCCTCATAATGAGCACAGCAGCGGTACAGCCCCAGGAGGAAGTCAGGACAGCACAAGGATGGTGGGGGCCCCTCATAATGAGTACAGCACAGGGATGATAGGAGCCCCTAATAATGAGCACAGCAGTGGTACAGACCCAGGAGGAAGTCAGCACAGCACAAGGATGGTGGGAGCCCCTCATAAGCATGAGCATAATGAGTCGAGGACTGCCATATTGAGAAAGGTATTTTTTTCTTTTTAAATTCATCATAACGAATGTTCGTGATTGTTACAAAAGGTTAACGAATCTAATGAAAATTAGTATTTCGTACAAAACGAATCCAAATTGAATTTCGGACACGAATTACGAAATACAAACAAAACTAATTTCTTGACGGCGCACATGTCTAGGAACTATTTGTTTTTTGTATATATTTTCTAATAAATTTGCAGCAGTCAGTCTAAATCAGTGTCTTATTTCCTTTCTTTCTTTTCTTGTAGTGTTACATTCTGATCAATTTTGGTGACACCCACCTACATAACTGTCTCCACTCTTTAAATAAAAGGCTAAACATGCCATGTTTATGTACACACATAGCAAAAACTTTTTTTTTTTTTTAAACGTCCTTGTTGCATTGTGCTGAATGAATGAATGAATTCAAAAACGTATATAGCGCGGCACATGCGAACTGAATCGCCTCTGGGCGCTCCTTGTTTCTGTCTCTCTGGTCATCAAAAGAGCAGAGTTTTTATCTGTCTTCTGAAGCTCAGGTGGTTTTCCTCCAACCGAATGCTGGTTAGTAAAGCGTTCCATAGTCTGGGACCTTGGAAAGCAAACCTTCTTTCTCCTTTGGACTTGTATCTGGCTTTGGGTATCTTGACCAGATTTTGGACAGTGGATCGCAGAACGCGATTGGGATTGTGGGCTGCTATCTTTTCGAATAGATATTGCGGAGCCTTCCCATGGATGCACTTATGAGTCAGACAGAGTGATTTAAAAACAATTCTGTCTTTTACTGGCAGCCAGTGAAGGGTTCTCAATGAAGATGAGATTGATTCCCAGGGTTTCTTTACAGTCACCAGTCTGGCGGCCGTATTTTGAACGACTTGCAGACAAGCAATTTGGTACTTAGGGAGTCCAAGATAAAGGGCATTTGCATTGTCCAGTCTGGAGTTCACAATTGTTCCACCACGACTGCTACGTCTTCTTTGGGGATAAACGGAATAAGTCTGCGTAGTAGGCGCAGCAGATAGTGAGATCCGCTGACTACTGACCCTATTTGTGCATCCATTGTCATGTAGGTGTCAAAGATGACTCTGAGACTTTTGACTTTGGAGCTAGGGGAGATGATCTGGCCCAGAATGGGCGGGGGTGTCCAGGTTGTTGCCAGCTGACTCTTGCGACTGGCATGAAACAGAAGAAGTTCTGTTTTGGAACTGTTGAGTTTAAGATAACTCTTGGTCATCCAGTTTTCTATCAAAGATTTTGCAGATGCGAAAATATAGTTGCGTGTCGTTTGCGTATGAGTGATAAAGTAGTTGTTGGCTACTGATTATTTCAAAGAGAGGGCGAAGATAGATGTTGAAGAGCACCGGTGCTAGTGGCCATCAGACAGTATTGTATGAGGCTTCCAAGCCACTATCAAGAACATGGTGACATGGTGGCATTGAGATCTGGAAGGGGGTGCAGAAAGCCTTCAATACTAATACTTATGTCAGACATGGTTAAAAATAATGTTTGAGAATGAATTATTTCAGTGCCTACAGCTAGAGATGTCAGTGAGGAATTGTTTTAAACATGGTTTGCTAACTGTGACTGGGAAAAAACCCTGGGAATCCATCTCACCTTCACTGAGATCCCTTCACTGGTTACCAGTCAAAGACAGAATTGCTTTTAAAGCCCTCTGTCTTACGCATAGATGTGTCCATGGGAATGCTCCCCAATATCTATGCGAAAAAATAAAAGCTCATAACCCCAATCGTGTTCTGCGATCCACCAATCAGAACCTGCTCCAGGTTCCGAAAGCCAACTACAAGGCCAAAGGAGAGCGAAGATTTGCGGTCCAAGGTCCCAGACTATGGAACGCTTTACCAGCCAGCATTCGGTTGGAGGAGAATCACCTAGCTTTTAGGAGAAAGATCAAGACACATCTCATTTGATATCAAAGGAGACAGGAACAACAAGCGCCCAGAGGCGATTCAGTTCGCATGTGCTGCGCTATATACGTTTTTCATTCATTCATTCATTCAACTGTTAAGAATAACATAATACCTTAATGGCCAAAGTCTGGACACATGAGCATTTTAAGCTTATTGTTGCAGCTTTTTTAAATATTACATGCATTTAGAAAGCACTGCCAATAAACATATCACTTTTATTAGGTACTGTATCAGAATAGAATATTAACAGCGCCATAGAGTGTATTTATAGAACAAAAAAAAATGTTAAGTGATGTTTCCTTTGCATCTGCGTGTACATGTGTGCTGTATGAATGAGGCTAAATTGTATGTAATTTAGTCTGAATGTTATTCAGTTAAAAAGAAGAATGAATTATGAGACTTCCACATTATGACCACCAGATGGAGGTGATGGTCATAGGAAATAAATACTTATTTACTATGATCACCACCATCTAGTAGCAATAATGCATTATTATCATGATTCACTCTATTCTTTATGAATAAATAGCATTTGACCTGGAGAGAAAAGAGACTAATAACCTTAGGTTGTGGAGGTGATGGTCATAAGAAATAAATACTTATTTACTATGATCACCTCCATCTAGTAGCAATAATGCATTATTTTCTTAAAGAGGAAGTAAACCCTGAAAAAAATTAAGAAAAAAAAACCCTGCAAGACAAAGCCATAATAAGCTAGTATGACTAGCATACTAGCTCATTATGCATTACTTACCTTAGACCGAAGCCCACAAATCCGTCTCTGGCCACATCCATCTCTCCCGGAGGTTACTTCCGGGTATCGCCGCTCCGGCGCTGTGATTGGCCGGAGTGACGATGTTTTGGCCGGCATTGCCGAGTTTAGCACGGCTATTGTCAGTGCGCCTGAGGACCGTTGTCTACGGCGAATGCGCCATAGACAACGGTCCTGTCATTTGGCAAATATCTCCTAAACCGCGTAGGTTTAGGAGATATTGCTAACAACTACAGGTAAGCCTTAATCTAGGCTTACCTGTAGGTGTAATTTGCAAACGTGGGTTTACAACCACTTTAATTCACTCTATTCTTTATGAATACATGGCATTTGACCTGGAGAGAAAGCAACCTAATAATATTGGATTGTGTCCATATTCACACAAAGTGAATGTGCATGCAGTTTTGCAGGATGAGTAGCTTTTCAAATACATGTCCCATATATGTCCCTTTGTACAGAGGAGACAATTTTGCCCAAAAGGAACCTGCATTCTTTTCTGTCTCCTTCTCCCAACTTTAATACGAAAAAAATAAATAGATAAAATAATGTTCAGTAGCTTATACAGTAAATGTAATTTAGCTAAACTGTGAATTTCAATGCAAAGTACAGTGATACTACATGTTCATGGGTAGAGTAGCCATTATTTTTAAATGCATTTCAGTATAATTTTTTGAACAACAAAATTACACTTAAACAGAGCTGAAAGCATTATTAAGAACGACGACCATTAATGTGTCACTTTTGAATTAGGTAATCTAATATAGAAATATCTAGCAGGGGAAATCTGCATTCATTTGCAGATACTTTTCAAGACAGTTAGTATAAACTCCATAAACTTATCAAAAAAAATATGAGTTTGTTGTAAAATGTTTTATTAAAGGGCTAGTAGAAAATAAACAAACAAACAAAAAAAAACCTTTAGTGCCAGTTCACACAGGGGCAACACAACTTCCAGTGTGACTTTGCGAGGCGACTTTAGCGCGACTTCAGCGAGACTTGGAGCGACTTACAACACAACTTCAAGTTGCCTCCAGGACAGGCGACTTTGCCAGTGGCCAATCAAACAATAATCAGCTCTGTGGGAGGGAGGGGTTTGCCTGAGAAAACTAGTTTCTCTCCCTGTAAAGTTGCCTGAGTTAAGACTGTGATCCGACTTTGGAGGCGACTTCCATTAACCACTTGCTTACTGTGCACTTACACCCCCCTCCTGCCCAGGTGAAATTTCAGCTTCCGGCACTGCGTCGCTTTAACTGACAATTGCGCGGTCGTGCGACGTGGCTCCCAAACAAAATTTACGTCCTTTTTTCCCCACAAGTAGAGCTTTCTTTTGGTGGTATTTGATCGCCTGTGCGATTTTTATTTTTTGCGCTATAAACAAAAAAGAGCGACAATTTTGAAGAAAAATACAATATTTTTTACTTGTTGCTATAATAAATATCCCAATTAAAAAAAAAAAACACATTTTTTTTTCTCAGTTTAGGGCGATACGTATTCTTCTACATATTTTTGGTAAAAAAAAAAAAAAAAAAATCGCAATAAGCGACTGGTTTGCGCAAAAGTTATAGCGCTTACAAAATAGGGGAGAGAATTATTATTTTTTATTATTTTTTTTTTACTAGAAATGGCGGCGATCTGCGATTTTTATTGTTACTGCGACGTTATGGCGGACACATCGGACACTTTTGACACATTTTTGGCGCCATTCACATTTATACTGCGATCAGTGATATAAATATGCACTAATTACAGTATAAATGTGACTGGCATTGAAGGGGTTAACACTAGGGGGTGAGGAAGGGGTTAAATGTGTATGCTAGGTGTGTTCTAACTGTAGGGGGAGGGGGGGGGTGACTGGGGGGGTGACCGATCTGTGTCCCTATGTAGGAAGGAACACAGATCGGGCTCCTCCCTTCCAGAGACAGGACATTGTCTCTGTGTGAGCCGGCAATGAGAGATGATCTATGAGAGATCATCTCTCATTCGCCCACAGATCGCATTGCAAACGGCCGCTCTGATTGGCCGTTTGCCGCGATCTGTGATTGGCCGTGTCCAAGGGACACGGACAACACAGGGCTTCCCCGCAGCGCGCTGTACAGCGCGCGCTGGGAACGCCAGAAAGACATGCCGTCAAATGACGGCATGTTGGATATTGAGGTCCGCGCTGTTGCCGTCATCTGACGGTAGCGCGGGCCTCAAGTGGTTAAAATCAATGGGTACAAGTTGCCTAGAAGTCGCCTTGAAGTAGGACAGGAACCATTTCTGAAATCTGAGCGACTTCAGTAATGTACATTAAGACGGCTCTCATTCACTGAATTGAATTTCTCATGTCGCGCGACTTGGGGATGACACAAGTCGGATCCCAAGTCGCTGTAGTATGAACTGGCACTTTATGTAACAATCCAGTAAAAGCATTTATGAATACATACAGGGCCGGATTCACAGCCATCGACACATCTTTATGCCATCGTAGCGTATCTTCTTTACGCTACGCCGGCGCAACGTTGAGAGGCAAGTATGAAATTCACGAAGAAAATGCTCCAAAGTTGCGCCGGCGTAGCGTATATTCGTTGGCGTAAGCCGACGTAAGTCAAAGTAGGTGGAAGCAGGCTGGAAGTGGGCGTGATGCATGGTAATGAAGCGTGACCCCATGCAAATGATGGGCTGAGCGTCATTCAAGTACTTAAAACGAACAGCTCATGCGTCGTAACATGGACGTATACCCATGCGCATGCGTACAACCACGTCGAAATAACTGCCTAAGATACGTCGAATGACTACCTACGACGTGAACATAACCTACGCCCAGCCCTATTCATGTAGTACTACGTAAACGACGTAAAATACGACGGCTGTTCCCTGGTCCATAACTTTGCATGAGTTTCACCTCCTATATGAGGAATAACTTAACGCCGGACGTAACCCTCACGCAAATCGCTTTGGCGCAAGTACGTTCATAAATCGGCATATCTCCCTCATTTGCATATTTGCATCACAAATCAATGGGAGT
Organism: Rana kukunoris; assembly: GCA_029574335.1. Classification (NCBI taxonomy): domain Eukaryota; kingdom Metazoa; phylum Chordata; class Amphibia; order Anura; family Ranidae; genus Rana; species Rana kukunoris. Next base: position 69,382 of record JAJQKJ010000764.1, read on the forward strand.
ACCAAATGCATCCAGCGTAACTATGCGCCCACTATACGCCGGCGTAGGCAAGTTACGTCGGTCGGATGAAGTACGTTTTTTTGGTGTATCTTAGTTCTATGGGTACGGCGCATAGATACGACGGTGCATATTTACACTTACCCGGCGTATATCAAGATACGTCGGCGTAAGTCCTATGTGAATCCGGGACATACAGTATTTAAACACCTCAGGAGCATTGTTAATGGAAGGGGTATTTTTTTTTAATTGCACCCTTGCTCCAGCCTTGATCTGATGAGCAAGGAAGATTACTGCCTCTTATGATTGGCTGTGATTGACTTGGCAAAAAGAATAGCCTTAACAATCATGTTCTGTATCCAGTTTTCTGCTATAGAGCACTCATTTGAAACTTAAATGTACTGTATATCTGAGCATTATCCAAATCTACCCCCCAAACCTCCTTTTTACTCTAAATATCCCAATATGTTTTTTTTTTATTATTATTATTTTTTATTATTATTATTATTATTGTTTTCCTGTTCACTTTAATACCCAATAATGTGCAGGTGGTTTATGTATGATTAGATAATTGAGGGAGAATTTTCAGCTACTTTAGAAAATTCTCCTAAGACCCCTTTCACACTGGTGTAGTTTTCAGTTTTAGCACTGGAAATAGCCTCTACTAAGCACCCGAAAACCGCCTTCTATTCTTTCAAGTGTGACTTTTCACACTCGGGTGGTTTGCTTGCGAGAACGTTCTTACAGTTTTTATTATATCATGCAAAAGGCTTTGGGCAGTTAGCACTGAATGACAGAGGTCATCTTTACTACCCACCATGCAAGCAGAGCAAATCAGATCCAGAATTCTAGCAATGAGCCTAAGCATATCAGGGACATTTGATTAATTTGTTTTTAATCTGTCAACTGTGAAAAGAGGTACCATGGCACCAGCTACTAAGAAGACTAAGTGCAACATTGTTACCACATGTGAAGATTGCATGCAACTGAAAAATTCCAGGTAGAAAATATCTGAATTTCTGAATTTATATTGTGCTATTCCACCGCATTTTAGACTGCATTTAGCCATTGAGATCCTGAACGAGCTCTCAATCAAATGTATCTACTACCTTACTCATACAGGTACATACTAAGATAGAAATCAGTAAGTTAACAGTGCAATTTTCACTTGTTGCAAAAAAAAACCTGAAGCAGTCAAAAGAATGCCATGAAAAACCAGTGCATATTTGCCAATTAATTTGTATTTATTCTCTCTCTATTAAAGTTTTCAAAAATCCACTAAAGCCCTGTACACACAATCGGATATCTGATGAAATCTAATACGATGGATTTTTTTGTCGGATATCCGATGAAGCTGACTTTCATCAGTCTTGCCTACACACCATTGGTCAAAAATCCTACCGTGTCCAGCGCAGTGACGTAAAACACTATGACGTGCTGAGAAAAATGAAGTTCAATACTTCCGAGCATGCGTTGACTTGATTCTGAGGATGCGTGGATTTTTGACCGATGGACTTCCACACAGATGATCGGTTGTTTATTCATAGGATAATTTTAAAACAGGTTCTATTTTTTTTCACCGATGGAAAACAAACCGATGGGGCCCACACACGATCGGTTTGTATGATGAAAACGGTCCATCGGTCTGTTTTCATCAGACAAACCAATCGTGTGTACAGGGCTTAAGGGGCAGATTTACTAAAACTGGTGCACACAGAATCTGGTCCAGCTTTGCCTAGTAACCAATCAGCTTCTAACTTCAGCTTCTTCAATTAGGCTTTGACAATGAGCCAAGGTTCACATTGGAGAAATTTGGCATGCAATTAACCACTTCCGGACCGCCCACTGTATATATACGTCGGCACTTTAAAGATGGATATCTCTGTTATGGCAGCAGAGATATCTATTCATCTGGGCTAGATTCGCCGCCAGATCACCGTTATCAGTGGTGGGAGAGGGTCCCACCGCTCTCCTGTACCCTCCGCCGCTTACCAGAGCCATCGATATCGGTGGAGGTGATTGAGTCCTTCTCCTTCCTGGGTATGTATATGAGTGATGGCAAGATGGCCCCTACTGTACCCGTCTCCATACCATAGCAGGGAGGAAACATCACTTCCGCCCCTTAGCTCTTAAAGGGCCATTTAAAAAAAAAAATTGTCAAAATATGAGATCTGAGCTTTTATTTACCCCAGATCTCATATTTAAGAGGACCTGTCATTTTTCAATTATAAGGCATTTTAATAGGAATAAAAGTGATCCAATTTAAAAAAAAGTGTCAAAATCAATAAAATAAAGTAAAATAAATATGTTTTTTTTTAATGCGCCTTGCCCCAATGAGCTCGCGCGCAGAAGTGAACGCATACGAAAATGGTGTTCCAACCACACATGTGAGGTATCACTGAGATCTTTACAGCAAGAGCAATAATTATAGCCCTAGACCTCTTCTGTAACTCAAAACATGCAACCTGTAGAATTTTTTAAACATCGCCTATGGAGATTTTTAAGGGTAAAAGTTTGTCGCTATTCCACGAGTGGGCGCAATTTTTAAGCGTGACATGCTGGGTATCAATTTACTCAGCGTAACATTATCTTTCGCAATATAAAAAAATTGGGCTAACTTTACTGTTGTCTTATTTTTTTATAAAAAAATTGTACTTGTAAGACCGCTGCGCAAATACGGTGTGGCATAAAGTATTGCAATGACCGCCATTTTATTCTCTAGGGTTTTAGAAAAAATGTAGAATGTTTGGGTGTTCTGAGTAATTTTCTATCAAAAACAATTGTTTTTAACTTGTAAACACCGAGTCTGAAAAACAGGCTTGGTCCTTAAATGGTTAAAGCGGAGTTCAACCCAAAAATGGAACTTCCGCTTATCCCACTCCTCACCCCCTTACATGCCACATTTGGCATGTCATTTTTTTTGGGGGGGGAGTGGGGGCTTCAGGAGGAGTGGGACTTCCTGTCCCACTTCCTCCTTCCGCCGAGGGGCTGGTTAGGCGATTAAGTTAAATCGCCTACAGCAGCCCCTCCCTGTAGGCGATCGCCTGGGACACATGACAGCTCCCATGCGATAGCCTGTCCAATCAGCGGCGGGCTGCGCGCGCATGCGCAGTGCCACTCGCGCATGCGCAGTGGATGCCCGGCCGTGAAACCGAAGGCTGTCACGGCCAGGTGCCCACAGTTATGATGACGACCCCGGCCGGGGAGGGGGGGAGAGGAGCGGAGCCCCAGCCGGTGTGTCGCTGGAACGCTGGACCAGGTAAGTGATTGTTTATTAAAAGCCAGCAGCTACACTTTTTGTAACTGCTGACTTTTAATAAACATAAAACAAGGCTGGAACACCCCTTTAAGGCACAATTAAGACACCTGCCTACGAGTTTGTTTTGTGAAATAAACAAATCCATGAGTCAGTTGGGAGATTAGCCATGCTAATATGTGCAATAAGATCTAGTACCATAGCCAAATAACTTTGCATGCGTAGGTAAAACTACCATAAATGAAAAAAAAAAAGCCAATAGCTCCATATTTCCTCCTACAAAGCAGTGATATTTGTGGAACAAATGTATGAATTCTTGCAGGACCATTGTACAATCTGGAAAAAAAGTTTAAAATGTATCTCCGCTGTATTGGCAAGGTAAACATTTTGAAAATGTTTATGAATTTGATTTTGTGGTAAGCATGAAAAAAGTTCTTGTAGCTATTTCTCAATATATGGGTAAGATATGGTACATATTTATAGGGACCTATATTTTAACAAAGATAACATTTGTTTGTTGGGTGGAATCCCAAAAAACAAATTCAAAATGGACTTGGATCCCTTTATAAGCTTACCCAGACCTTTTGCAAATGAACTCTCTAGTTCCTTGCTCCAGTCAGACATTTGCATGAGAGAGAGCTCTTCTGTCCCTTTTATCCTATCTAGTGTGTCATATGGGATTAGCCTATTTATGTAAAAAAAAATTAACATTAACATTTTAAATGATCCCATTATTTAATAATCTCTTGTATATAAAGCATGTCTCTAGTGGTTTTCTGTAAGACCCCATTCACAGTAGAGTGATTTCTCTTGCGCCTGCCTCTGTGCTGCAAAGCATGACAATGGAAATCACATTATTTTCTATAGTGCCCATTCACATCAATGTAACATAGAGCAGTGCAAGTTTCGAAAAAGTGAGGTGTTTCTTTTGGTGCAGTATAGTGTATTTTTGACTGCATAAACTTCAATGAGAACACCATTAAACTCAAATAATTAAAGCATGAAAAACACATGTACATGCATTTGATGCATTTTGGGTTATGTGTATAAAAAGCAGTCTCCTAGAAAAAAAAAGTAGGAAACATGAACATGCATCAAAAATGTATGTAATAATGCAAAAACATTTTCTAAAAATATGCACCGAAACATGCATAGTGTGAATATCAATCTGCGCAATCTCGTGAAATAAAGTGGTGTAAACATTTTTTGGAATAATTAATAATAGCTGTTATCACTAACAAGTGTTCTCACTTCACTTAAAAGGTGCAAATAATCAATAAACAGTGCTGCGCTATAAAAAACAACATCAATAATAATAAAAGTCTAACTAAAAATGGTAATCAATAAACATATATTGCTGGAAGTTCATTTATAGTATCTGTGACTAATTGAAGTGAATTAAAAAAATCAATACATCAAAGGTGCAAAAATCCAAAGTGCTCGTGCTTTCCTCTACCAGTCTCACAGGCTGCTTACATCACATCTGAATAAAATCCTTTGTCCTCCTCTGGGGATAATAGAGAGGGCTGGCATGGTGCTGGTAATCACTTTCCTTCTTCAAACCGATTTTTTCCCATGGGGAAAAATCCCAGATCAGCTCACCGGATATGATGGATATGCAAAAGACGGAAGGAAGAATCTAGTGCTCTCAATTTAAAATGTTTAATTATATATAAAAAAGGTAAGGTATAAAAACTCACAAAGATGGCACTGTAAGCCATGAAAGCTGAAAACACACATCAGACACAATGTGGGTTATTTTCTAAAGGCAAATCAACTGTGCACTTGAAAGTCAATTGAAAGTGCACTTGGAAGTGCAGTCGCTGTAGATCCAAGGGGTACATGCAAGGAACAGCATTTTAGCTTGCACATGATTGGATGATAAAATCAGCAGAGCTTCCCCTCATTTCAGATCTACCCCTCAGATTTAAAGTGACTGCACTTCCAAGTGCAATTTCAGTGAAATTTCAAGTACACTTTGCATTTGTAGTTTGCACTTGTAGTGCAAAGTGGATTTGCCTTTCGTAAATACCGCCCAATGGCCTCAAGATGTAACGTCAATATGCAGGCTCCATCCCCTAGACGTGTATCGTCAAAGTATTGACTTCTTCAGTAGGGGAAGTTAATGCTTTGACGATACATTCTAGGGGACAGAGCCTACATATTGACATTACATCGCAACCATCCTGAGACCTATTGTGTCTGAAATGTGTTTTCGGCTTACAGTGCCATCTTTGTGAGTTTTATACCTTACCTTTTTTATATATAATTCAACATTTTAAATGGAGAGCACTAGATTATTCCTTCCTTCTTTTGCATATCCATCATATTTGGTGAGATGATCTGGGATTTTATCCCATGGTGGGAATAAGCGGTTTGAGCCCTGGTTCACACTGGGCTGCGGGAGTGAAGCTGTGCGAGTTCACTCCCGCTGTCAATGTAAATCGCGTCCTGAAATCACAAAAAGTAGTACAGGAGCTACTTTTTGAAATCGGTGCAGCGCCGCAGATGCAGCGTCGCACCGATTAGGACAGTGTCATTGCCGGCAATTGCCGGAAAATGCCGCCGATTTGAGATGCAATTTCACATGTGAAATCGCATCTCAAATCAAACTAAATCGTACCCAGTGTGAACCTGGGCTAAAGGAGGAAAGTAATTACCAGCACCACACCAGCCTTCTCTATTATCCCCAGAGGGAAACACTGCTGATTTTATTCAGGTGTGAGGTGAACTAGTGGAGTAAAACACAAGTACTTTGGATTTTTGCAACGTTGATGTATTACATTTTTGAATTCACTTCAATCAGTCACAGTTACGATATACATTAATGGCTAAAATTGTTGGCACCTCAGATTTTTTTTCAAAAAATCAAATATTTCTCACAGAAAAGTATTGCAGTAACACGTGTTTTGCTATACACATGTTTATTCCCTTTGTGTGTATTGGAACAAAACAAAAAAGGGAGGAAAAAAAGCAAATTGGACATAATGTCACACAAAACTCCAAAAATAGGCTGGTCAAAAATTTTTGCACCTTTAACTTAATATTTGGTTGCACACCCTTTGGAAAAAATAACTAAATTCAGTCGCTTCCTATAACCATCAATAAGCTTCTTACACTTCTCACTCTGAATTTTGGACCACTCTTCCTTTACAAACTGCTCCAGGTCTATCTTATTGGAAGGGCGCCTTTTCCCAACAGCAATTTTAAGATCCCAATGGGATTTAGATCTGGACTCATTGATGACCACTTTATAACTCAACATCGCTTTGTTGTCATCCATTTCTGGGTGCTTCTTGACGTATGTTTGGGGTCATTGTCCTGCTGGAAGATCTCGGACGCAAACCCAGCTTTCTGACACTGGGCTCTACAGTGCGACCCAAAACCCCTTGGTAATCCTCAGATTTCATGATGCCTTGCACACATTCAAGGCACCCAGTGCCAGAGGCAGCAAAACAACCCCAAAACATCATTGAACCTCTATCATATTTCACTGTAGGTACTGTGTTCTTTACTTTGTAGACCTCATTCCGTTTTCGGTAAACAGTAGAATGATGTGTTTTACCAAAAAGCTCTATCTTTGTCTCATGTGTCCACAAGACATTTTTTCAGAAGGATTTTGGCTTACTCAAGTACATTTTGGCAAACTGTAGTCTTGATATTTTATGTCTCTGTGTCAGTAGTGGGGTCCTCCTGGGTCTCCTACCATAGCGTTTCATTTCATTTAAATGTCAACGGATAGTTGGCACTGACACTGATGCTCCCTGGGCCTGCAGGACAGCTTGAATTTTCTAACTTGTTTGGGGAGGCGTATCCACCATCCAGACTATCCTGCATTGCAACCTTTCATCAATTTTTCTCTTCCGTCCACGCCCAGAGAGATTAGCTACAGTGTCATGAGTTGCAAACTTCTCGATAATGTTGCGCACTGTGGACAAAAGCAAATCTAGATCTCTGGAGATGGACTTGTAACCTTGAGATTGTTGATATTTTTCCACAATTTTGGTTTTCAAGTCCTCAGACAGCTCTCTTCTCCTCTTTCTGTTGTCCATGCTTAGTGTGGCACACACAGACACACAATGCAAAGACCAAGTAAACGTCTCTCCTTTTTATCTACTTTCAGGTGTGATTTTATATTGCCCACACCTGTTACTTGCCCCAGGTGAGTTTAAAGGAGCATCACATGCTTGAAACAATCTTATTTATCCACAATTTTGAAAGGGTGCCAAGATTTTTGACCAGCCCATCTTTGGAGTTTTGTGTGACATTATGTCCAATTTGCTATTTTTCCTCCCTTGTTTTGTTCCTATACACACAAAAAAATGGAAAAATGGCTGGGGTGCCAACAATTTCGCCCATGACTGTATAAACTTTCAGCAATATTTGTTTATTGATTACCATTTTTAGTTACATTTCTATTATTATCAATGTGTTTTTTTTATTTTTTATGGTGCAGCACTGTTTATTGATTATTTGCACTTAAACATGCATGGTTATTGGTTATGCAGCAGCACTAGTGTAAACATATACTAAAGTCTCCAATCTACTGAGTTTGGTAAGTAAATTGGGAATCAGTTTGGATCATTCCTTCTTATACTTGGATCCAATCACAATCAAGTTGCATTATGAACCTCACAGCCTTATGAATTTTCCAGACAGAGGCGGGGGATACTTTGGGAAGAGAATTATCAGAAAAGTACTGTAAACCATAAAATGGTCTAATATTTATTTCTTAATGCTAGGGCTGTGTAAAACAAATTTTCCCATTTCCATGCATATCTTTTTTTGGTAGGCTGTGTAGGGAGTTAGTGATGGAAACAGATGAATTGTCAAATATCGTGACATGATCAATTTGTCTTTCTGCTGGGTGTAAGGTACTCTAGGAATCTAAGACCTAAATCTTATGAAACGTGCATTTAAAGTATTAATACGAGAGGCTGGGTTCCCAACAGATCTTGAAGAGGAATCCATAGATGGATCTTAACCAAACTCCCTCTACCACAAGATGTCCCTCTTTAAACTCCACTTATTTTTTTCAGTTCATGAGAGAGAAGTAGAAATGGATGTTGATTGTGGGCAGTATATATTTGCAAACATGCAGTCAACATTGTGCAAGGTGCCTTTCAAGAATAAGTACATTCCATATGGGTCAGTAAGGGTGCATTATGGACCATTGAAGTCACAGGGGACAGTGCCACAAGGTAATGTAGCCAGGTGGCTGTCCCTTACCTATTTAGGAACTGTCAGACGGAAGAGCAGGCAGTTGGCGGTTAGCCATCGTCGCGGGTGGAGCTTTTTTATTTTCTGTGGTGCGGCGGGCGGCGTGAATTACAATGGATCTGGGGACATTGTTTTTTTAAGGAATTGTGGAACTGTGTAAGTGTTTTTATTTATATTTGACACTTTTTTAGTGAATGAGCATACACATTGGGGGGGGGGCGGCATCTGGGGGTCCTCCTTGTTAAAGGGGGCTTGCAGATTCTGCCTGCAGACCACCATAACCCCTGCCTAGGGTCCCCGTCAATATAAAAAAAGTGTTTTAGAGTGCGGGGGCCCTAAAGCACCCTTCATGTTAAAGTCATGTGGTCTGCTATGGTTAATGAAGGGGGCGCTCGCTGGGCTGCATGCTCGGATAAGGGTCTGGTATGGATTATGGAGGGGACCCCACACAATTTTTTAAATATAATTTAGGGTGAGGTTTACCTCCAAATTAATACCAGACCAGAAGGGTCTGGTATAGATGGGGGTGGACCCCACACCATTTTTTCCCCTGATTTTTCTTCCCGGCAATTCTTTTTACATTCAGCTGTCAACTGATAACTCATCGGTTGTTAAGGACACGGTGGCTGGCTTCACGGGCCCACTCCATAGCAAACAGCTATACACAGTGGGGTTGATTTGCTAACGGCAAATAGATTGTGCACTTTGCAAAGTGCAGTTGCACTCTTCAAGAGCAGTTTGCTCCAGAGCTTAACAAATTTGCAGAAGCTCCGCTGACTTCCATCATCCAATCATGTGCAAGCAAAAATGCAGTTTTCTTTTTTTTCCTGGCACATGATTGGGCATTCTTTGCAAAGTGAAGCTTTACCTCATTTACTAAGCTCTGGAGCAACTGCACTTGCAGAGTGCCTTTAGTAAACAAACCCAATTTTCTTTGACCTGGAGTTAGGTTTTATTTGTATTTTTTTTACAACAGATATTCCAGTAACTATTACAAATATACTTTTTAGCTCAGATCGCTTTTATATGAAGAATACACTTTAAGCAGATGATGATATAGTGGCTTTCAGTTGTTGGTAATTAATGGTGACTAGATTTGTTGTAACATGCCCTAGGGCAGTGTCCTTTTGGCTGGTATAATGTGTAAAGTATGGGTCACCAGATACATTTCTATCATCTTACAAGATGAAAAGCCTTTTGTATTTTAAAAATGTCTTATAACGCACTGTAATTAGAATTCTTATTTTTATCGGGTAGCTGTCAGTGTAGTACCATTATTTACACACTGAAGGCCAAACAGCTAGTGTCCTGTGAGAGCTTTACACACATTGCACAACTCAAGTCACGTAATGGATCATACCGGTGGAAAATTATGACTCTGGTCGCATGGTATCAAAAGTACACAAATTCTCTACCATGCAAAAGCAAATAATCAGGAACCATTAAATAGCACAGATGGGACTGAAGAGCATGAAACTGGGTGGGTGGTTTTTATTTGTATCTCAGTGGCTAAAAATAGCCAGAAAAGTGTTCTACTAGGGTTGAAGCAGAGACATCTTTAGCCAGCAACATGTTGATTAAGGTATACCGTAACCTTAACCAGTAACCCTGTCCGGTTAAAGAATTCAAGATCAAAGGTTCTTTCAATAGATTGACTTTTATATTCAACTCTCTGGGGGCATGTGTCCCCTACTTTACCACTATCCCAGTGCTGAAGCCATTGTAAGACATGTCAGCATGCTACATGTCTGGGAGTGTCACATACCTGTTACCTGTACCCTGGTTCCATATTCCTACTTGTATCTTACTGCTTAGTGTTGTTGTAATGAAGGGTCAAAGGGTGGAACCACAGTGTGCAGCAGGGTACACAGATATCTGATACTCCCAGAAGGGTTGAATATCAAAGAGATTTATAGAGACTGCAGCACTGCAACAGAGGGGAGGCAAGAGACACAGGCCATGGGTTGGGTAAGTAGAAATTATTGTGCATCACTTAGGCCGCCTACACACGAGGAGACATATCCGATGAAAGCGGTCAGTCGGACAGACAGCGCGGTGACGTGGCGGTGACGTTGACGCCGCCACGTCACCAAACCAGGAAGTAAAATACTTCCACGCATGCGTCGAATCCATTCGACGCATGCGGGAGATTTCGGTCCGCTGGTTAGGTGTACTAACCAGCGGACATATCCGACAGACAGCTTCCCAGCAGACAAGTTTTAAAGCATGCTTTAAAACTTTTGTCTGCTGAAAACCTGTCTGCTAGTCCGTACACACGATCTAATCTGTCCGCTGATACTGGTCTGCGGACCAGTTTCAGCAGATATGTTTGATCGTGTGTATACGGCCTTACACATTTTCTGTCATTCCAGTTGCATTAAAATAATGCCCTTTGTTGCATCTGCAAAAAGGGACAAGCCAGTTACAAATACATATTATTAGAAAATGTTCTATAAATGGCCAATAAGGAAGTAGGGTGGTGATGAGAATACTTTTACTCAGGGGAGGACTGGCAGCCTTAGGCCTGGGGGGCAAGTCCAGTCAAGTGGCCCACTGAACCACAAATCAGCTCGCCATCCATGTCCACATGGTTTTATAACGGATGATTGATGTTATGGAGCAAGACAAATATGATACAATGTAGTAATTAAAAAAGTGCAGATAGTGCCTGTTAATGCATCCTGATCAGTGCCCATCAGTGCAGCCTGATCATTGTCCATTAATGCAGTTCCCATCGGTGCAGCCTGATCAGTGCAGACAGTGTCTGTTAATGCATCCTAATCAGTGCCCATCAATGCAGCCTCACCAGTGCAGTTAACATCAGTGCAGCCTGATCAGTGCCCATCAACGCAGCCTGATCAGTGCAGACAGTGCCCGTTAATACATCCTGATCAGTGCCCATCAATGCAGCCACACCAGTGCAATGCCCATCAGTGCAGCCTGATCAATACCCATCAATGCAGCCTAATCATTGCCCATGGCATGTGGAGGTTAGCTGGGGGTATCAGGGTCTGTCTCACCTTAGCAGGCCCGGTTGCCGCCCACTATATGCAGTGGATAGATTCTTGCATAGCATGAATCTATCCACTGCTGCCCGATATTCATGCGTCTGGCGCCTTTCGGGTCACTGGGCACATGAAGTACAGCGGCCAGGTTTTTTTAATAACCTGATTAGAGCTAGGTGATGGGCTAAGTTCCCGACAGACAGTGGGCGGGGGTCCGCCTGCATCAGTGGCTTCTCTAACCGGATTCTGGCTGAGTCTGCTGGGGGGGGTGGTTCTGGCTGAGTCTGCTGGCTGGGAGGGGGGGGACTGGCTGAGTCCGCTGGATGGCTTCTATGGAGAGCTGAAGGGGACACAGTACTAAAGAGGCAGGTCATCATAAATCATCATTATTATCATTCACATCACACGGCACCTTACTTTACTTTCAGTTCAGTGCAGTGCAGTCTCTCAGTCTCACTGACTCTTCTCTGCTTCTCTGCAGCCAGCCCACGAGTCACAGAGATGTATGGTGCGGTGCTCGTGCCCCGACATGCCACATGACCTTTCTACAACTCCCACAATGCAGCGCGGCAGCAGCCAGCCAATCGGCAGCCTCCGCTGCTGAGTAGGGCTGCGCATCTTCACCGGTCTCACGATTCGATGCAATTACGATTATCAAGTCCACGATTCGATTTGATTCTGCGATGCATCACGATGCATCACAATTGCAGCACAAGTGTGCATGGCTCTCCCCCCAAAATACTAAAGGAGATGATCAGAGACTGCGGACATGGTACAGGAGATGATCAGAAACTGCGGACATGGTACAGGAGATGGTCAAAAAGTGCAGACATAGTACAGGAGATGATCAGAGACTGCAGACATAGTACAGGAGATGATCAGAGACTGCAGACAAACTACAGGAGATGATCAGAGACTGCAGACAAACTACAGGAGATGATCAGAGACTACATATATAGTACAGGAGATGGTCAGAGACTGCAGACATGGTACAGGAGATGATCAGAGACTGCAGACATAGTACAGGAGATGGTCAGAGACTGCAGACATAGTACAGGAGATGGTCAGAGACTGCAGACAAACTAAAGGAGATGATCATAGACTGCAGACAAACTACATGAGATGATCAGAGACTACAGTTATAGTACAGGAGATGGTCAGAGACTGCAGACATGGTACAGGAGATGATCAGAGACTGCAGATATAGTACAGGAGATGGTCAGAGACTGCAGACATAGTACATGAGATGGTCAGAGACTGCAGACATAATACAGGAGATGGTCAGAGACTGGCAGACATAGTACAGGAGATGGTCAGAAACTGCAGACATAGTACAGGAGATGATCAGAGACTGTGGACATAGTACAGGAGATGATCAGAGACTGCAGACATAGTACAGGAGATGGTCAGAGACTGCAGACATAGTACAGGAGATGATCAGAGACTGTGGACATAGTACAGGAGATGATCAGAGACTGCAGACATAGTACAGGAGATGGTCAGAGACTGCAGACATAGTACAGGAGATGGTCAGAGACTGCAGACATAATACAGGAGATGGTCAGAGACTGCAGACATAATACAGGAGATGATCAGAGACTGCGGACATAGTACAGGAGATAATCAGAGACTGCGGACATAGTACAGGAGATAATCAGAGACTGCAGACGTGGTACAGGAGATGATCAGAGACTGCGGACATAGTACAGGAGATGATTAGTGTTGCTCACGAATATTCGTATTGCGAATATTCGGCTCGAATATGGCATATTCGAGTATTCGCGATATATTCCGAATTCCGCGGTGAATATTCGCTATTTCGAATATTCGTATTTTTTCAATTTTTTTTTAGAACAGATCACATCCTAGAGATCCCCATCGACGTCTAAAAGCATTGCTGGTATGATTAGAGACCTTGGGCCGAGTAGCTGCAGCGATCATTTTATATTGCCGAAAAATCGCAATGCGATTATTCGGCAATAGCGATATCGCGCGATTATTTTCGAGAAATTCACAATATTGTTTTTAGCTAAAATAACACATATATTCGATTTCAGAGTGTTACTGTCGAAATTCCGCAATCAATTTCTCATTCGCATTTTTGCGAAATTACGATAAAATATCAAGAATATTCTGAGCCAATCAGAGTGCTCCTTCCGCATTTGCCGAATATTCGCAATTATTTTGTATTATAAAATATCACAAATATTCTGAGCCAATCAGAGTGCTCCATTCCGCATTTCTCGAAATTTCGCAATTATTTTGTATTATAAAATATCACGAATATTCTGAGCCAATCAGAGTGCTCCATCCCGCATTTCTCGAAATTTCGCAATTATTTTGTATTATAAAATATCACGAATATTCTGAGCCAATCAGAGTGCTCCTTCCGCATTTGCCGAATATTCGCAATTATTTTGTATTGTAATATATCACGAATATTCTGAGCCAATCAGAGTGCTCCATTCCGCATTTCTCGAAATTTCGCAATTATTTTGTATTATAAAATATCACGAATATTCTGAGCCAATCAGAGTGCTCCATTCCGCATTTCTCGAAATTTCGCAATTATTTTGTATTATAAAATATCACGAATATTCTGAGCCAATCAGAGTGCTCCTTCCGCATTTCTCGAAATTTCATTCGCATTCGCATTCGCAATAGCGAAATTTCGCAATCATTTCATTTACAAAAAATATCGCGAATATTCGCATTTAACGAATATATCTCCAATATTCGACTATATATTCGAGATATATCGCGGAATCGAATATGGCATATTCTGCTCAACACTAGAGATGATCAGAGACTGCAGACATAGTACAGGAGATAATCAGAGACTGCAGACATAGTACCGGAGATGATCAGAGACTGCAGATGTGGTACAGGAGATGATCAGAGACTGCAGACATAGTACAGGAGATGATCAGAGACTCTCCAAGGATAACAAATGTGCAGCTAAAACGCAAATGAACCGCTAAACAGCTGATTGAGAACTTGGCAAAGAAAACGGAGCTCAAAAACGCAACACACTAGTGTGAATCCGTCCTCAGACATCTGATCTCCTATTCTGACCCTTTGTGGCCTGTTTGTTAGAAAATCCATAATCTATGAGCTCAGTAATGGACATAGGCCCAAAACTTTTATCTTTTCACTAATTTGTCAGGAACTTCTGTATTAAATGCAGAGCCAAAATTAATGAATAACATCCTAACATATGTGTTTGAGTGCACAAAATGTGTCAAGGCAGTATGCAATGCAATAGCAATTACATCATCTGTGCATCTATTTGAACAATAGGCAAACTGATACTTATCCAGATCAACAGGAAATGCTTGCCTTAAGATGTGATAATACGAGCCTCTCATGATGATAGGAGTTAGGGAAACTGGGCGATAATTATTCAAGCATGTCACTGCAGATTTTTTAGGTATTGGGACAATAGTAGTAGATTTAAAACAAGAAGGTACTACAGCCTGCTTCAATGACAAATGAAAAATATCAGTAAAAACACCTGCTAACTGGTCTGCACATCCCCTCAGTATACGGCCTGACACCCTGTCTGGTCCTGCTGCCTTTCTAATGCTGCAGCGCTATGTGATATATCACATATATATATATATATATATATATATATATATATATATATATATATATATATCATTGCTGTGAGCAATGCACAAGTGAATGTTGAAGCAACTTGAATTCCCAAACAAAAAAAATAAAACAGTAAAAAATATAAAAATTAAATACTTGTTGTCAAGCAAGTGCACAGTGAAAAAAATATTGAAGTAAACATCAAAATATCAACAATTCTTAATTTTAGCAAGTCCACAGTGAGAAAAAATAAAATAAAAAAATATATATAAATTCAGTTCCTCCATGCCTCTTATCAGTTTGGTTGCCCTTCTCTGCACTTTCTCCAGTTCCTTTTTTTCCTTTTTTTTTTTTTTCAAAAACATTTTATTGGGATTGCAAACAAATACAAGCAGTACCACAATTGACAGATGTGTTAGAAATTATACATAGGGGAAGGGAGGGGTACAAGGAACCAGCCGCATCTGGAAGTACAACCAATACAGTTTTCAAGAGATAGATGTAGGCGATCAAACCAGTAGAAAGGAGGGGCGAAGTAGGGGGAGGGTGGGAGGAGGAGAGGGGGGGGGGGAGGGAGGGAGGCATATATGAGTGGGAAAAGCGGCAAGGTCGGTCAGGAGTGGTAGGATAGAACAAGATGAAATGGACAACAGCACAGGAGATTCTAACTTGAGTACATACAGCATACATTATACACTAGTAGGAGCACCATTAGCTAAGCAGGCGTGGAGATGTGGTACCAATATTGGACAGGGTTTACTACTCAGGGGCCTGCAGAGAAAGGCATTAACATAACTGTGGGATGGCAAACAGGGCTAATAGATCAATTCAGATAAGCAAAGGGTGAGGAGAGCAGAGCACGCTGCTCGTTCTCAGACAGAGTAAATCTAATGAAGGCGTCCCATTTTTCATCAAACTGGGCTCTCGGTTGCTTTGGAGAGGACTGTATATCCAGGTTTTCCCTGTACATCAAAGATTTCATATGTCGTATTGTTTCCGTTAAAGAGGGGGTAGTAGCGGAGATCCAGTGATTGAAAATGGTCCTGCGGGCAATTAAAAGCAGAAGGAGGATCCAGTGTTTAGTTCCTTGGGGGAGTATGATGAACTCCTCATCCGATGCTAAGCATTGGGGAGGGCAGCCGAACAGCAAAAGGCGGGGATCTTTCTTCAAGGGGTGTTCTGTCACATCTCTTACATATTGGAGAATCGAGGTCCAGAAAGCATCAATGGGGGGACAGGTCCAGAGGCGATGAAGTAGCGTGGGCCTATGGGTTAGGCACCAAGGACAGGCGGGACCGATGTCAGGGGATTTTGAGGTAGAGAACGGGTAGTAGGCCCTATGCATAAGTCTGAATTGTGTTTCCCTCCATATTTCACACGGGGTGATAGACCTCGTGGCTCTATAGCCCCTTATGACCTCTTCAACTTCGATCTGGTCAGGTAGGTCCTTGGTCCATGATGACATAGAAGTACAATGGAGGGGTTTGACGAATTCCAAGGATAGTGGACGGTAGATGTCCGATATAGAATACTTCTTCTCCGAGACAAGGTTGTCTATGAAGGAGGGTTGAAACCTAACAGATTTATTGGGGCACAGTTTGTTGACAAAGTTTACACATTGCAGGATCTGATAGTGATAGGTAGGGGGTAGAGCGTACTCCCTCTCAAGTTGAGTGAAAGATTTGGAGCTGCCAGCTGAGATCTGGAATAGAGAGCACACATTGACCAAACCCTTGTCCTTCCATTTTGAGAAGGGTTCGTATTGTAGGCTAGGCGTGAACATGGGGTTACCACAGATAGGAAGGTGTCTAGAAATATGGGGGGATAGACCCAATTTTTTTCTCACCTCCCTCCATGCCACAATAGTGTCACGGAAAAGCAAATTCTGCTTGATGGGGTTGGATAATTTTTGTAGCGAGCTGTGTAGAAGAGCTGCCAAATCTATGGGGTCCACCATGGCCGATTCTAGTTCAAAGTTAGAATAGCGAGAAGATCTTAGTATCCAGTCAACTCCAACTCTCAGCAGGCAGGCAAGGTTGTACGCTCTGATATTGGGGAGACCCACCCCCCCTTCGCTCCCCGGGAGATGCAACTTTGAAAGGGCGATTCTAGGTCTACTCTTCCTCCATATGAATTTGACAAGAGCTTTATTCAATAATTGTATATCTTTGTGTTTCAGCAAGAGGGGTAGGGTTTGTAATGGATAGAGTAGGCGGGCAAAGCTAATCATTTTGAATAGTGCGCATCTCCCAAAGAACGAGAGGGGCAAGGCAGCCCAAACTTCCATTTCATTAACCAGTTTGGTAATCAGCGGAGGGTAATTCAAATAGTATAGAGAGGATGGTTCCTTGCCAATCCTAAGACCTAGATAGGTAACATGTCGTCCTGCTAGCCGGAGACAGGAGGGGGGGAGCTGTGGTCTTGAGGTACATGTACCTAGAGGGAGGATTTCACTCTTGGAGAAATTTATTTTTAAACCAGAGCACAGGCGAAAAGAGTCAAAGATGGATTGTATAGCAGGGATGTCAGTATGAGGGGAAGTGGAGAATATAAGTATGTCATCAGCGAATAGAGCCACCCTCAAGTCCTCGCGTCCTAATGGTATACCATGTAACAGTGGGGTGGTGCTAAGAAGACGAGAGAGCGGCTCTATGGCAAGGTTGAACAGCAGGGGAGAGAGGGGGCAGCCCTGTCTCGTGCCCCTGTACAGCCTAAAGGGGGGGGACTGAATTCCCGCTGCCGTAACTGTGGCTGATGGGGCAGAATACATATTGTGAATAAAGGTGCTGAAAGGGCCCACAAGACCAATTTTGTGCAAGACCCGTGCCAGCCACTGGAAGCTAACATTGTCAAACGCCTTTTCGGCATCTAAAGTGACTATCACTACTTCTCGCGAAGGGTTCGATTTCGCATACTCTAGGGCTGTCAGGACTTTGCGAATATTGGCAGCCGCTGACCTCCCCTTGGTAAAACCCGATTGGGCGGTGTGTATAAGTGTAGGCATTATCTCACCTAATCTCGATGCCACTATTTTGGAGAGTATTTTAGAGTCTACGTTGAGGAGGGAGATAGGGCGGAAAGAACCCGGGTCGAGAGGGTCCTTGTCCTTCTTAGCGATAAGCTTGATGTTTGCAAGGTGACCCGTCTGTAGGTAAGGTCCCCCTCCCCAGATATGATTATATACCGATAGTAACGTGGGGGCAAGTTCGGGTCTAAGCAGTTTAAAGAATTCAGACGTAAAGCCATCTGGACCCGGAGCTTTGCAATTGGAAAGCCCGCCGATGGTGTCCCTGATTTCTTCTAGGGTGATGGGGGCATTTAAGCGCGACAAATGACTTTGATCGATCTGGGCCAGGGCAACCTTGTCTAACCATTTACCCGCCGACCCAGCATCAGTGGAATCTGGACCGTATAGAGCTGAGTAAAAATTTTCCAGCGTCTTATTAACGTCTTTCGGAGAAGAAGACAGTGTACCGTCCGGATTACGCAGCTTACTGATGTGGGTCGGCGTGTAAGTGCCCCTAGTTATCCTCGCTAGAAGCTTCCCGGCCTTATTACCAAATTTATGGTAATGAAGTTGCAAAGCAGATAACTTCATTTGTTCCACTTTTTCTGCCCAGGAGTCAAAGTGATCCTTGGCTTCCTTCCAAGCAGAAAGGTGATCTTCGGTGTGACTTGGGGTGAGAAGTGATTTGGCCGCCCTTACTCGTCTGCTAGCCTCTAGAAACTGTTTCTGGGCGTTTTTTTTGTACGCTGAGACGAAGGATATAATCCTCCCCCTCAGATATGCTTTGCCCGCTTCCCACAATAGGTTAGGGTCGTCTGTGTGTTGGGCATTGTTGCGGAGGTAATCCTCCCAAGCCTCAGACAGCATAGTTTTGAAAGTTTCATTCTGATTAAGATAAGCTGGGAACTTCCACTGCCTGACCTCCGGACGGTGCTGGAGATTGCACAGGGAGACCGAGATAGGGGCGTGGTCTGAGATAACTAGGTCATGTATGAGCGTGGATGACACTTTCTGTAATAGAGAGTGCGTACCCAAGAAGTAATCTAATCTGGCAAAAGACCCGTGCACAGGAGAAAAGAAAGTGTATTCTCTTTCCATGGGGTGGTGCACCCGCCATATATCTATTAAGTCAAGTGCCTGGACCATATGTGACAGATAGGTTGGGCGCTCAGAGCGAGCGTTGGGGGCCCGCGGTCGAGGGTTGGATCTATCCTCCAGGTTACACATGGTCGAATTGAAATCACCCCCCACAAGGTGAGGTGTGAAGACGTCGGCAGCTAATAGGGACGTCAGTTTAGAAAAGTAGGTTTGGTCAGGGGAGTTAGGGGCATAGATGTTAGAAAGCCGCATTTCACCCGAGGGGAGTTTAAGGTGTACTGTGATATGTCTGCCCTCGTCATCTCTGTCGATAGACAGCACATCATACATTAAGTTTTTATGTAGCAGGACAATTACTCCTGCCTTGCGGCACGAGGAAGCTGCCCCTATGACCTGTCCCACCCAGAGTTTTTGTAAGCGAAAGAAATCTTTTTCCTCCAGGTGTGTTTCCTGGAGTAGGGCTATGTCGGCCTTAAGTCGCTTTAAGTGTCTAAGGATTTTCATCCTTTTGGCTGGTGAGCGTAAACCCTTCACATTCCAGGACACTATGCAAGTCTGTGACATGAGTGGTGTGGGGGGGGCTATTTGATGAAGTGTGCATAAAGTGTAATTTACCTGACATAAGAGGAGTATGCGTGTCCTGTTGGTGAACTGTGTATCCGTGAAGTCGCTGAAGGCTTTGTAGGAACCATCCTCTCAGTAGAAAAAGAGTCCCGCAGGGGAGGGTGGGAGGGAATAAGGAAAAGAGGTTAATAACAGGGAGAAAAGGGGACACACTAAAAATAACAGTAAACCATGACTTCTCTTTTTTCCGCATGTTTTCCCACATCCGGGTGAGCCGCCTGACCACCCACTAGATATTAAACCCTGATACCAGCATCACCCCCTAGACGCAACGGGAGTGACCACAAAGGGTAAGTGAAAACAGGGGGGCTGAGCGGACCCCTGCACAGTAGGCGTCACGTCATATGGTCAGCCCAGCGGTGGGGAAACACATTGTCGCTCCTTGCAAATATAGGAACAGCAACCTCAGGTTGGAGCGGTTAAGAAAAAAGAAGAAAAAAAAAAAACACAAGAAAAAAAACAAAAAAAACAAAGCTAAAACAACAACATTACAGTTTGGTATATGTTAACCTGTTAACCTCGCAGCCATACTCTCAGACGTATGCCAGCAGCCGGGGGCTGGCATGACCGGCAACAGCCGGACAGGAAAAAGAGCAAAAAATAATTAAAAGAAAAGCAAAAAGTACCGTCCCGAGCTGTGGAGGGATGGATAAGTCTAGGCGGCCATGAAGCAGGGGAAAGGTAGAGGCTCAGTATAATACAAAAATCAAAAAGACACACAACTGGGGAGGTCATGTCCTAGTACGCCACAAACCCCAGGTCGGGGGGGGTCAGAAAATTTATGCCAGCCAGGGAGGAATCCCAATGATAGACATGGTGCAGAGAGGATCTGCCTCACCCCAGTCCCAGGAGGGCTTGTTCAGGCGTGGATTTTAGGCGCTTGGGTGGTTCCTTCCTCGGACTTCTTTGGTCCCTTGGTCCCTGCTTCGCCTTGTCAGCATACGAGGGCGCCGTGCCTTGATCCCCCGCCAGAGATTGAAGATAGGCGCGGGCTTTGTCCACCGATTGGATATTGAGCTGCTGCCCATCAGGAGTCTGCAGACGTATGATGGCCGGGTACGCTAGGGAAAAACGGATGCCTCTCTTATACAGCTCTGCACAAACCGGTTGGAAGTCTTTCCGTTTGCGAGAGACCTCCGCTGAGTAATCAGCAAACAGCAAGATTTTTTGGCCAGCGATCTCCATGGGGCGCGACTTGCGGAAGCTCTGGAGTATGGTCGCACGGTCCGCATAGTTTAGGAATCTTGCGATCACTGGTCTGGGACGGGCGCGGTCCTCGGCAAGAGCACCCATGCGATGCGCGCGTTCCACTGTGAAGCCGCGGCCTAGGCCCAAAGCCTTGGGTATCACGTTAGAGCAGAAGTCCATCAGGGAGTTGGGTTTGACAGATTCCGGGAGGCCAATAACCCGCAGATTATTCCTCCTGGAACTGTTCTCGAGGTCCTCCATGCGTTCATGTAAGTGTTGCTGGTCCTGAGTGAACCGTTCCAGCATGGCACTCATGTGGTATTGGTCATCCTCCACCGAGGCGATACGTTGTTCGGCCGTGGAGAGTCGCAGGGAGTGATCCCCCAGCTCCTTGCGGATTTGATGCATCCCCTCAGCCACAGCCTTCTCAACAGCAGCAGCAATGGAGGGAGATAAGAGCGCGGCCACAGCCTTGGCAATCTTGTCATAGGAACTGTCATGGTCCAGGCCCCTCGCTGCTAGAGTGTCCATGTCCTCGGGAGACGGGACATCTCCCGTCAATGCTCCCTGTAGTTCCCGTATCTCCTGGGGCTGCGAGGCCTGTACTGGAGGGGGGCCGTGCGCTGCGGCGGCCATATTGGACGAGGCCGCGGGCTCCGTCGGAATGTCCGTGGCGCCGGGGCCCCGATATGTACGCGGCTGAGTGAGGTATCGTTCCATGCGCAGATGTTGCGGTAGTCCGGGGGTGTCGAGAGCGGAGCAATCCGGGGCGATGCCGGGGCTTAGTATGCCGATTACCTGGGGGTCAGAGCGGAGCCACCGGAGCTAGCTTCCCTCACATGCGGCGCCGGAACCGGAAGTTCTGGATTTCCTTTTTGATAACTGGGGCCCAAAACTGAACTGCATATTCCAGATGAGGTGTTACTAATGATTTGAACAGGGGAAACATGATATCTCTCGCTCTGGAGTCCATACCTCTCTTAACCACTTAAAACCCAGACCAATATGCAGGTAAAGGACCTGTCCCCTTTTTGCGATTTGTCACTGCGTCACTTTAACTGATAATTGCGCGGTCGTGCAACGTGGCTCCCAAACAATATTGGCATCCTGTTTTTCCTACAAATAGAGATTTCTTTTGGTGATATTTATTTTTTGCGCTATAAACGAAAACGAAAATAAAGCGACAATTAAAAAAAAAATTCAATATTTTTTTATTTTTTGCTATAATAAATATCCCCCAAAAAAAATTAGGCCAATACGTATTCTTCTGGTAAAAAAAATGCAATAAGCGTTTATTGATTGGTTTGCGCAAAATGTATAGCATTTACAAAATAGGGGATAGTTTTATGACATTTTTATTAATATTTATTTTTTACTACTAATGGCGGCAATCAGCAAGGTTTTTCATGACTGCGACATTATGGCGGACACATCGGACACTTTTGACACATTTTTGGGACCATTGTTAATTTCACAGCGAAAAGTGCTATAAAAATGCACTGATTACTGTGAAAATGGCACTGGCAGTGAAGGGGTTAACCAGGAGGGGGCGCTGTAGGGGTTAAGTGTGTACTAAGGGAGTGTTCTTACTGTGGGGGGCGTGGCTGTGTGTGTGATGTCACTGATCGTCATTCTCTAACACAGGGAACAGGCAATCACTGACAGCCATACTAGGAAGAACGGGGAAGGTTTGTTTACCTCTCCCCGTTCTTTCTCTCTGTGACCGGATTGCAGGACACTGGCGGCGATCTGGTCCGCGGGTCCCAAGGGCGCGGCCACGAAGGACAGGACCGGGTCGCGAGCGTGGCGCTGGCGGCACACTCGCAACCCATGGCTGGGCATCTTAACCTCTTTCCCACCGCACCATAAGCATTTTACTGCTACGGTGCGGCGGGGTTATCTTGGGACGACGTCCCTGGGACGTCGTCCTTCACTTTCACGATTGCGCGTCCCCTGGGACGCGCTCGCGAAAGTGTCCGTGCTCGCCGGGTTTAGAAGACCCGGCGCATCACGGATTACGGTAAATTGCCGCTAATCGCGGCCGTTTACCACGTGATCGCGCCGTCAAATGACGGCGCGATCACTTGTAAACAAACCGGCGTCATTTGATGACGCCGGTTCCTCCCTCTCCTCCCTCTCCTCTCTGTACAGTGTGCGAGGAGAGGGGGGGGAGCGGGGTGTCAGCAGCTGAGCTGTGGCTGGATCTGTGACAAATGCAGTCACAGATCCAGCCATCCCTCAAAACATCCCAGCTCTGCAATCCCCCCAGTACCCAGCAATCCCCCCAGTACCCAGCAACCCCCCCAGTACCCAGCAATCCCCCCAGTACCCAGCAATCCCCCCAGTACCCAGCAATCCCCCCAGTACTCAACAATACCCCAGTACTCAACAATACCCCAGTACTCAACAATACCCCAATACTCGGCAATACCCCAGTACTCGGCAATACCCCAATACTCAACAATACCCCAGTACTCAACAATACCCCAATACTCAACAATACCCCAATACCCCAATACTCAGCAATACCCCAGTACTCGGCAATACCCCAGTACTCGGCAATACCCCAGTACTCGGCAATACCCCAATACTCGGCAATACCCCAGTACTCGGCAATACCCCAGTACTCGGCAATACCCCAGTACTCGGCAATACCCCAATACTCGGCAATACCCCAATACTCGGCAATACCCCAGTACTCGGCAATACCCCAATACTCGGCAATACCCCAGTACTCGGCAATACCCCAGTACTCGGCAATACCCCAATACCCTGCATGATACTTTGCAATACCCCAATACTCTGCAATACCGCCTATGGGGATTTTTAAGTAGCGAAGTTTGGCGCCATTCCACGAGTGTGCGCAATTTTGAAGTGTGACATGTTGGGTATCTATTTACTCTGCGTAACTTCATATTTCACATTATGAAAAAAAATTGGGCTAACTTTACTGTTTTGTTTTGTTTTAAGCACAAAACAGTTTTTTAAAAAACACGCGTTCAATAAATTTCTGCGAAAATACCGTGCGAGATAAAAAGTTGTAACGGCCGCCATTGTATTCTCTAGGGTCTTTGCTAAAAAAGCATATATAATGTTTTGGGGTTCTATGTAATTTTCTAGCGAATAAATGATGATTTTTCCATGTAGGAGAGAAATGTCAGAATTGGTCTGGGTGTTCCAGAACGCCTGGTGGCGCTCCCTGCATGTTGGGCCTCTGTATGTGGCCACGCTGTGCAAAAGTCCCACACATGGGGTATCGCCATACTCGGGAGGAATAGCAGAATGTGTTTTGGGGTGTAATTTGTGGTATGCATATGCTGTGTGTGAGAAATAACCTGCTAATATGACAGAAACAAGTTTTTTTTTTTTTTTTTTACAGAATTTTCAGTCGTTTTTCTTTTATAGCGCAAAAAATAAAAAACCCAGAGGTGATCAAATACCACCAAAAGAAAGCTCTATTTGTGTGAAAAAAAGGCCAAAAATTTCAAATGGGTAGAATGTTGTATGACTGAGTAATTGTCATTCAAACTGTGAGAGCACCGAAAGCTGAAAATTGGTCTGGTTAGGAAGGGGGTTTAAGTGCCCAGTGGTCAAGTGATTAAAGGGGATATACCTGTACGTTCATGTGCCCAGCCGTGCCATTCTGCCGACGTAAATAGTCAAAAAATCTAAATGGCCTCATCTTATACACAATGCTTTTAGTGCCTGGCCACCTTGCCAGGGCAGGCGTGAACTAAGCAAAGCAAACGGGTGCTTTTGGCATGCAGACAGGTAGCATGGTTCTATGACCATCCAGGTAAAAGTCAGGCTGAATTCAGGAAATAGTCCAAAATCTGGTCCAAGCAGATGGGGGGCATGATCAGGAATAACACACGTACCACTCTCTATCACAAGCATGAGAGTGAGGGTTTGGCTGGCTTATAACAGGTTTGGTTTCTGCCCAGGGATTGATCACATTAATCACCTTGCAGGTGGACAGTAAGGATGAGCCGAACACCCCCGGGTTCGGGTCGCACCAGAACGTTTGAACAGACCGCGGGTTCGCACAAATATTTTGAACCCCATTGAAGTCTATGGGACCCGAACGTTCGAATTAAAAAACGTTTTAAAGACCAAAATTCAATTAAATGTTGGAAAACGTCATTCAGAACCCGGGTCTTGCCGCAGGGAAGATGTATCAATGGAAAACGGTTGTTTTTTCCGGAGCAGCCATTTTAATGATGCTTAAAGTGAAAAAAATAAATAAAAATTCCTATAAATATCACACCTGCTGGGTGTCTATAGTAGTGGCACGTGTTTAGAAATGTCCCTGCACAACATGAGAGGACTATAAAAAAAAAGTAATTAATGCTACTGTACTTGCGCAAGTTCTGTGTGGCAACATTATGTCGAAAATTTTAGCAGTGTTGGGGGGCCATTATTGTTTTGTGAAAGAAAATTTTTAGAAAAAAGGGCACCCTTCAAACATACTGTAATTGGAGCGCAACAAGGAGCCACGTGCAAAGTATTGCATCAAAAATTGTTATTAGGCGCCCCTGTTAAACAAGGGCAGAAAAATTGTGCCTTGGGCACAACACAACACTGCAACCCCTCCCAATAACTCCAATTGGAGTGCAACAAGGAGCCACGTGCAAAGTATTGCATCAAAAATCGTTATTAGGCGCCCCTGTTAAACAGGGGCAGAAAAATTGGGCCTTGGGCACAACACAACACTGCAACCCCTCACAATAACTCCAATTGAAGAGCAACAAGGAGCCACGTGCAAAGTATTGCATCAAAAATTGTTATTAGGCGCCCCTGTAAAACAGGGGCTGAAAAATTGTGCCTTAGGCACTGGTGGCGGAGCCCAGAAACACAACATTTCTTACTAGCTATCAGCAAGAAAAGTGAGGAGGAGAAGGATATTCCATCAACAGCATAAGAGGACAGTCACTCAGCATCAGCAGTCTAAAAGGGATCCGACATTTCAACAAAAAGATATTATTCATTAATATCAGCATCAGGTGCTTGGTAGCTAGTGTTGATCCAAGCCTGATTCATTTTGATGAAGGTCAGTCGATCAACAGAGCCGGTGGAGAGGCGCACCCTGTGATCAGTCACAAAGCCTCCAGCAGCACTGAATGTCCGTTCTGAAAGAACACTGGATGCAGGGCAAGCCAGTAGCTCAATTGCGTACTGGGCAAGCTCTGGCCAGTGATCCATCCTCAAGACCCAGTAAGCCAGAGGATTTTCGGTGGGGAAGGTGTCCAAGTCGGATCTTGCCCCTAGGTATTCCCGGACCATGTAAACCAGACGCTGGCGATGGTTGCTGGAACCGGTCAGACCTTGGGGCTGCGGACTAAAAAACTGCCTGAACGCATCTGTCAGACGACCACCTTCTCCACCGCCCCTTCTGTGACTCACCGAAGCCTCAGCAAGACGTTGTCCAGAGCCAGGTTTTGGTAATCCCCCCGGTTCTGGGAACGCATTGCACAGACCCTTCTACAAGGCCTCCCGCATAAGTTTCATTTTCTGCTCCCTCTGCGATGGCAACATAAGGTCCGCAACCTTACTCTTGTAACGTGGATCAAGGAGAGTCGCCAGTACACGAGGATCCTTACGCAGGCTTTGCAGGATCAGGGAGGCAGTGCAGCGTAGGTTTGCAGAGGCATTCGGGGCACAGTCCTCCGGGTCACTGAGGATGACAGGATCCACAGGCACCTCATCCCAGCCACGTAAAACTCCACGTGCTCCTTGGCACTGTAAATGATACCTTGAAGACTGCTGCTAGGCTCCACCTCCATGCTGCTGATACAATCCTCCTCCTCCTCCTCCTCTTCTTGTGTGCTAGGTGGACAAGCAGGACCACTGTCTGGGTAAAGGGGGCCTTGAGAGGTAAGGAAGTCCTCCTCTTCCTCCCTCTGTTCTGCCTCAAGGGCCCTGTCCATTATTCCACGTAGCGTGTGCTCCAACATGTGAATAAGAGGGACAGTCTCACTGATGCATGCACTGTCACTGCTCACCATCCTCGTGGCCTCCTCAAATGGTAACAGGACAGTGCATGCATCCCTGATCAAGGCCCACTGGCGTGGGGAAAAAAAACCTAGCTGCCCTGACCCAGTTCTGCTGCCATATTGGCACAGGTACTCATCGATGGCCCGCTGCTGCGTGTGCAGCTGCTGCAGCATGGCCAACGTTGAGTTCCATCTGGTGGGCATGTCACAAATTAGGCGGTTCTTGGGCAGGTTGTATTCCCTTTGGAGGTCAGTCAGCCGAGCAGTGGCATTATATGACCTCCGAAAATGCACACAGACTTTCCTGGCCTGCTTCAGGACATCCTCCAAGCCCGGGTACCTGCCCAAGAACCACTGCACCACCAAATTGAGGACATGCGCAAAACAGGGCACGTGGGTGAGTTTTCCCTGTCGCAGGGCAGAGAGGAGGTTGGTGCCATTATCGCTGACCACCATTTCAGGCTTCAGCTGGCGTGGCGTCAACCACCTCTCAGCCTGACCCTGCAGAGCTGACAAAACCTCTTCCCCAGTGTGGCTCCTGTCTCCCAAGCACACCAGCTCTAGCACCGCATAGCATCTCTTGGCCTGCATTCCTGCGTATCCCCTCGTACGCCTACGGAGCACGGCTGGTTCGGAGAAAACATCCCCACAGGAAGAGGCCACAGAGGAAGAAGAAGAGGAGGGGGTGGAGGAAAGAGGTGTGTCACAAGCAGTAGTATTGTTTTGGAGGCGTGGTGGCGGAGCAACCTCCAAAACTACTGGACCTTGCCCTGCGTCCTTCCCAGCTGCCAGCAGAGTCACCCAATGCGCCGTAAAAGACAGGTAACGTCCCTGTCCATGCCTGCTGGACCATGAGTCAGCGGTAATATGCACCTTACCACTGACCGCCCTGTCCAGCGAGGCATGGACATTGCCTTCCACATGCCGGTAAAGAGCCGGAATAGCCTTCCGTGAGAAAAAGTGGCGTTTTGGTACTTGCCACTGAGGTACTGCACATTGCACAAACTCACGGAAGGGGGCAGAATCTACCAACTGAAAAGGTAGCAGTTGAAGTGCTAGCAATTTCGCTAAGCTAGCATTCAACTGCTGGGCATATGGATGGCTGGGATTGTACTTCTTTCGGCGCTGCAGCAGCTGGGGCAGGGAAATTTGCCTGGTACTATCAGTAGATTGACCGCTACTACTAGCTTGTGACACACCTATTTCTACACCTTCACTGCAGGCTTCAGAGAGGACAGGGGGTCTCCTGGGGTTGGAGGTCCCAGAAGGGCAAGGGGGGGTATTCTTTTGTCTTTGGTGTGGGTCTTTTTGGTGTGCTTGTCAACGAGCTGCATGGCAGGTCGACATATGTCTGGACAAGCATGTAGTACCCAGGCGGTTGATGTTTTGGCCACGCGAGATACGCTTGCGACATAAGTTGCAAAAAGCAAAGGTACGATCTTGTGGACATGTTTCAAAAAAGGCCCACACCAAGGAAATGTTGCTGTACCGGTCAGACACAGCAGCGCCATGCACAAGCGCCGTAGATGTGCGCTGTAATGCAGTGGGTGTGACCTTAAGCTGACCCCTGGAGGGCATCCTGCCTCTTTGGAGATGTGCCTGTGCCTCGTCCTCCTCCTCCTCCTCCTCCTCTCTCCTATCAGGCACCCAGGTAGAGTCAGTGACCTCATCATCCCCTCCCTCCTCATCACTGTCAACAACCTGGCAGTATGCTCCAGCTGGGGGAACATCATCACTGACAAATTGCTGTCCCTCTCGGACACCCCCTCTCCCTGGGCTCACATCAATGCCTTCCTCTATCAGTGTTCCGTCATTGGAGTCTTCAAAACGCTGCGCATCTTCCTGCAGCATGTACCCAACACTGTGTTGAAACAGTTTGTGGGACTCCTCAGGAGGACATGGTGGTTCTAGGGAAGTATTGTGTGAAGCCATTGTGCAGAGGGAAGAGGACGCCTTGGCAGCTGCTTTGCTAGATAAACTTTGATCAGTCTGTGTGAGAGAGGATGAGGAGGATGAGGACGGCTTGGTCATCCACTATACTAATTTCTCTGCATTTTTTCGGGCAGCTCCCAAAAAGAAGGACGAGCGGCCATGGCCACGTGCTGAAGAGGATGCACCACATACACTACCAGCGTTACCTCTACACGCAGAGCCTGCTTGCCCTCGTGACTCTCTGCCTCTCTTTGTTGTCCTTCCAGACATATTTATGCGTTCAGGTGGTATATAACAGCACACGTACAGTGACACTAACTGCGCTCAGGTGGTATATAACAGCACAGGTGCGGTGACACTAACTGCGCTCAGGTGGTATGTAACAGCACACGTACAGTGACACTAACTGCGATCAGGTGGTATATAACAGCACACGTACAGTGGGAGGAGACGTTCCCACGTCATCGCAACAACACGAGGGGACATCCGCGTTCCACAAGCCGGCCGGCATCTTTTATATATCGCCTTGAATTTGCATCTGTTTGACTGGTCTTTGATACAACATACACAGTGCATTCACCTCCTTGCTGCCTTTATTGATCCTAGAGCGGATCTCATTATCTGGTAAGGGTCAGTGTGTGCGTCCGGTGGTGGTACCAGCACTCCTCTCCCTCACAGTATTTGTGGATTTTTCTCACGGGTGATTGTGATTTATTTCTATGCAATCCACACTATGAAAAGTCTCTCTTTTTTTGTTTCACCTGAGGAAAACATGATGTTATAAAACGAAGCCCATATTCACCATCCTTAAGGCTGCATTTGACCTCGAGAGGGTCTTACGATCTGGTAAGGGTCAGTGTGAACTGTGCCCTATGGTGAAGGGTTGTCACTGTTTTCTGTCTACCAAATAGCTATCTTTCACGGGTGCATATATTTTTTATAACAGTATCACACTATGAAAGTTTTCTCTTTTCTTTCCGGTGTTGTCACTCCTTATTGAGATTCTACAAGTGCAAGACCTACATGAATGTAACGGGACACTGTTTTTTTCACGTTTTTTGTGTATCAAGATTCAACACCATTGGCTATATAAATGGACTTCTGACCAACATCAAGAATTTAACCCCTTTTGTTCACGTTTGACCTATTAGGTTTTTTTGTTCATTTATTATTGCATTGGGTGGACTTCACTATTAGCAATTGTGGTTTTGTATTTCACTATATTTCTTGACATTACATTGTGCTATCAGTAAGCATTGTCTCACGTTTAGCGCGACTCCCCTCCCTGTTTCTGGTGGTATATAATAGCACACGTACGGTGACACTAACTGCGCTCAGGTGGTATATAACAGCACACGTACAGTGACACTAACTGCGCTCAGGTGGTATATAACAGCACACGTCCAGTGACACTAACTGCGCTCAGGTGGTATACAACAGCACAGATGCGGTGACACTAACTGCGCTCAGGTGGTATATAACAGCACAGGTGTAGTGACACTAACTGCGCTCAGGTGGTATATAACAGCACACGTACAGTGACACTAACTGCGCTCAGGTGGTATATAACAGCACACGTCCAGTGACACTAACTGCGCTCAGGTGGTATGTAACAGCACACGTACAATGACACTAACTGCGCTCAGGTGGTATATAACAGCACACGTACAGTGACACTAACTGCGCTCAGGTGGTATATAACAGCACAGGTGCAGTGACATTAACTGCGCTCAGGTGGTATGTAACAGCTCACGTACAGTGACACTAACTGCGCTCAGGTGGTATATAACAGCACACGTACAGTGACACTAACTGTGCTCAAGTGGTATATAACAGCACAGGTGCGGTTACACTAAATCCTCTCAGGTGGTATATAAGAGCACAGGTGCGTTGACACTAACTGCGCTCATGTGGTATATAACAGCACACGTACAGTGACACTAACTGCGCTCAGGTGGTATATAACAGCACACGTACAGTGACACTAACTGTGCTCAAGTGGTATATAACAGCACAGGTGCGGTTACACTAAATCCTCTCAGGTGGTATATAAGAGCACAGGTGCGTTGACACTAACTGCGCTCATGTGGTATATAACAGCACACGTACAGTGACACTAACTGCGCTCAGGTGGTATATAACAGCACAGGTGCGGTGACACTAACTGAGCTCAGGTGGTATGTAACAGCACACGTACAGTGACACTAACTGTGCTCAGGTGGTATATAACAGCACAGGTGCGGTGACACTAAATGCGCTCAGGTGGTATATAACAGCACACGTACAGTGACACTAACTGCGCTCAGGTGGTATATAACAGCACACGTACAGTGACACTAACAGTGCTCAGGTGGTATATAACAGCACAGGTGCGGTGACACTAAATGCCCTCAGGTGGTATATAACAGCACACGTACAGTGACACTAACTGCGCTCAGGTGGTATGTAACAGAACACGTACAGTGACACTAACTGCGCTCAGGTGGTATATAACAGCACACATACAGTGACACTAACTGTGCTCAGGTGGTATATAACAGCACAGGTGCGGTGACACTAAATGCACTCAGGTGGTATATAACAGCACATGTACGGTGACACTAACTGCGCTCAGGTGGTATATAACAGCACACGTACAGTGACACTAAGTGCGCTTAGGTGGTATATAACAGCACACGTCCAGTGACACTAACTGTGCTCAGGTGGTATATAACAGCACAGGTGCGGTGACACTAAATGCGCTCAGGTGGTATATAACAGCACACGTACAGTGACACTAACTGCGCTCAGGTGGTATATAACAGCACATGTACAGTGACACTAACTGCGCTCAGGTGGTATGTAACAGCACACGTACAGTGACACTAACTGCGCTCAGGTGGTATATAACAGCACAGGTGCGGTGACACTAACTGTGCTCAGGTGGTATATAACAGCACACATACAGTAACACTAACTGTGCTCATTTGGTATATAACAGCACAGGTGCGGTGACACTAAATGCGCTCAGGTGGTATATAACAGCACACGTACGGTGACACTAACTGCGCTCAGGTGGTATATAACAGCACACGTACAGTGACACTAAGTGCGCTCAGGTGGTATATAACAGCACACGTCCAGTGACACTAACTGTGCTCAGGTGGTATATAACAGCACAGGTGTGGTGACACTAAATGCGCTCAGGTGGTATATAACAGCACACGTACAGTGACACTAACTGCGCTCAGGTGGTATATAACAGCACATGTACAGTGACACTAACTGCGCTCAGGTGGTATATAACAGCACACGTCCAGTGACACTAACTGCGCTCAGGTGGTATATAACAGCACAGGTGCGGTGACACTAACTGCGCTCAGGTGGTATATAACAGCACAGGTGCAGTGACACTAACTGCGCTCAGGTGGTATGTAACAGCACACGTACAGTGACACTAACTGCGCTCAGGTGGTATATAACAGCACACGTACTGTGACACTAACTGCGCTCAGGTGGTATATAACAGCACACGTACAGTGACACTAACTGTGCTCAGGTGGTATATAACAGCACAGGTGCGGTGACACTAAATGCGCTCAGGTGGTATATAACAGCACACGTACAGTGACACTAACTGCGCTCAGGTGGTATATAACAGCACATGTACAGTGACACTAACTGCGCTCAGGTGGTATATAACAGCACAGGTGCGGTGACACTAACTGCGCTCAGGTGGTATTTAACAGAACACGTACAGTGACACTAACTGCGCTCAGGTGGTATATAACAGCACACATACAGTGACACTAACTGTGCTCAGGTGGTATATAACAGCACAGGTGCGGTGACACTAACTGCGCTCAGGTGGTATGTAAAAGAACACGTACAGTGACACTAACTGCGCTCAGGTGGTATATAACAGCACACATACAGTGACACTAACTGTGCTCAGGTGGTATATAACAGCACAGGTGCGGTGACACTAAATGCGCTCAGGTGGTATATAACAGCACACGTACGGTGACACTAACTGTGCTCAGGTGGTATATAACAGCACACGTACAGTGACACTAAGTGCGCTCAGGTGGTATATAACAGCACACGTCCAGTGACACTAACTGTGCTCAGGTGGTATATAACAGCACAGGTGTGGTGACACTAAATGCGCTCAGGTGGTATATAACAGCACACGTACAGTGACACTAACTGCGCTCAGGTGGTATATAACAGCACATGTACAGTGACACTAACTGCGCTCAGGTGGTATATAACAGCACAGGTGCGGTGACACTAACTGCGCTCAGGTGGTATATAACAGCACAGGTGCGGTGACACTAACTGCGCTCAGGTGGTATATAACAGCACAGGTGCAGTGACACTAACTGCGCTCAGGTGGTATGTAACAGCACACGTACAGTGACACTAACTGCGCTCAGGTGGTATATAACAGCACACGTACAGTGACACTAACTGCGCTCAGGTGGTATATAACAGCACACGTACAGTGACACTAACTGTGCTCAGGTGGTATATAACAGCACAGGTATGGTGACACTAAATGCGCTCAGGTGGTATATAACAGCACACGTACAGTGACATTAACTGCGCTCAGGTGGTATATAACAGCACACGTACAGTGACACTAACTGCGCTCAGGTGGTATATAACAGCACAGGTGCGGTGACACTAACTGCGCTCAGGTGGTATGTAACAGAACACGTACAGTGACACTAACTGCGCTCAGGTGGTATATAACAGCACACATACAGTGACACTAACTGTGCTCAGGTGGTATATAACAGCACAGGTGCGGTGACACTAACTGCGCTCAGGTGGTATGTAACAGAACACGTACAGTGACACTAACTGCGCTCAGGTGGTATATAACAGCACACATACAGTGACACTAACTGTGCTCAGGTGGTATATAACAGCACAGGTGCGGTGACACTAAATGCGCTCAGGTGGTATATAACAGCACACGTACAGTGACACTAAGTGCGCTCAGGTGGTATATAACAGCACACGTCCAGTGACACTAACTGTGCTCAGGTGGTATATAACAGCACAGGTGTGGTGACACTTAATGCGCTCAGGTGGTATATAACAGCACACGTACAGTGACACTAACTGCGCTCAGGTGGTATATAACAGCACATGTACAGTGACACTAACTGCGCTCAGGTGGTATATAACAGCACACGTCCAGTGACACTAACTGCGCTCAGGTGGTATATAACAGCACAGGTGCGGTGACACTAACTGCGCTCAGGTGGTATATAACAGCACAGGTGCAGTGACACTAACTGCGCTCAGGTGGTATGTAACAGCACACGTACAGTGACACTAACTGCGCTCAGGTGGTATATAACAGCACATGTACAGTGACACTAACTGCGCTCAGGTGGTATATAACAGCACAGGTGCGGTGACACTAACTGCGCTCAGGTGGTATATAACAGCACACATACAGTAACACTAACTGTGCTCATGTGGTATATAACAGCACAGGTGCGGTGACACTAAATGCGCTCAGGTGGTATATAACAGCACACGTACGGTGACACTAACTGCGCTCAGGTGGTATATAACAGCACACGTACAGTGACACTAAGTGCGCTCAGGTGGTATATAACAGCACACGTCCAGTGACACTAACTGTGCTCAGGTGGTATATAACAGCACAGGTGTGGTGACACTAAATGCGCTCAGGTGATATATAACAGCACACGTACAGTGACACTAACTGCGCTCAGGTGGTATATAACAGCACATGTACAGTGACACTAACTGCGCTCAGGTGGTATATAACAGCACACGTCCAGTGACACTAACTGCGCTCAGGTGGTATATAACAGCACAGGTGCAGTGACACTAACTGCGCTCAGGTGGTATGTAACAGCACACGTACAGTGACACTAACTGCGCTCAGGTGGTATATAACAGCACACGTACAGTGACACTAACTGTGCTCAGGTGGTATATAACAGCACAGGTGCGGTGACACTAAATGCGCTCAGGTGGTATATAACAGCACACGTACAGTGACACTAACTGCGCTCAGGTGGTATATAACAGCACACGTACAGTGACACTAACTGCGCTCAGGTGGTATATAACAGCACAGGTGCGGTGACACTAACTGCGCTCAGGTGGTATTTAACAGAACACGTACAGTGACACTAACTGCGCTCAGGTGGTATTTAACAGAACACGTACAGTGACACTAACTGCGCTCAGGTGGTATATAACAGCACACATACAGTGACACTAACTGTGCTCAGGTGGTATATAACAGCACAGGTGTGGTGACACTAACTGCGCTCAGGTGGTATGTAACAGAACACGTACAGTGACACTAACTGCGCTCAGGTGGTATATAACAGCACACATACAGTGACACTAACTGTGCTCAGGTGGTATATAACAGCACAGGTGTGGTGACACTAAATGCGCTCAGGTGGTATATAACAGCACACGTACAGTGATACTAACTGCGCTCAGGTGGTATATAACAGCACATGTACAGTGACACTAACTGCGCTCAGGTGGTATATAACAGCACACGTCCAGTGACACTAACTGCGCTCAGGTGGTATATAACAGCACAGGTGCGGTGACACTAACTGCGCTCAGGTGGTATATAACAGCACAGGTGCAGTGACACTAACTGCGCTCAGGTGGTATGTAACAGCACACGTACAGTGACACTAACTGCGCTCAGGTGGTATATAACAGCACACGTACAGTGACACTAACTGCGCTCAGGTGGTATATAACAGCACACGTACAGTGACACTAACTGTGCTCAGGTGGTATATAACAGCACAGGTGTGGTGACACTAAATGCGCTCAGGTGGTATATAACAGCACACGTACAGTGACACTAACTGCGCTCAGGTGGTATATAACAGCACACGTACAGTGACACTAACTGCGTTCAGGTGGTATATAACAGCACAGGTGCGGTGACACTAACTGCGCTCAGGTGGTATGTAACAGAACACGTACAGTGACACTAACTGCGCTCAGGTGGTATATAACAGCACACATACAGTGACACTAACTGTGCTCAGGTGGTATATAACAGCACAGGTGCGGTGACACTAACTGCGCTCAGGTGGTATGTAACAGAACACGTACAGTGACACTAACTGCGCTCAGGTGGTATATAACAGCACACATACAGTGACACTAACTGTGCTCAGGTGGTATATAACAGCACAGGTGCGGTGACACTAACTGCGCTCAGGTGGTATATAACAGCACACGTACAGTGACACTAAGTGCGCTCAGGTGGTATATAACAGCACACGTCCAGTGACACTAACTGCGCTCAGGTGGTATATAACAGCACACGTACAGTGACACTAACTGCGCTCAGATGGTATATAACAGCACACGTACAGTGACACTAATTGCGCTCAGGTGGTATATAACAGCGCACGTACAGTGACACTAACTGCGCTCAGGTGGTATATAACAGCACAGGTGCGATGACACTAACTGCGCTCAGGTGGTATGTAACAGAACACGTACAGTGACACTAACTGCGCTCAGGTGGTATATAACAGCACACATACAATGACACTAACTGTGCTCAGGTGGTATATAACAGCACAGGTGCGGTGACACTAACTGCGCTCAGGTGGTATGTAACAGAACACGTACAGTGACACTAACTGCGCTCAGGTGGTATATAACAGCACACATACAGTGACACTAACTGTGCTCAGGTGGTATATAACAGCACAGGTGCGGTGACACTAAATGCGCTCAGGTGGTATATAACAGCACAAGTACGGTGACACTAACTGCGCTCAGGTGGTATATAACAGCACACGTACAGTGACACTAAGTGCGCTCAGGTGGTATATAACAGCACACGTACAGTGACACTAACTGCGCTCAGGTGGTATATAACAGCACACGTACAGTGACACTAACTGCGCTCAGGTGGTATATAACAGCACAGGTGCGGTGACACTAACTGCGCTCAGGTGGTATGTAACAGAACACGTACAGTGACACTAACTGCGCTCAGGTGGTATATAACAGCACACATACAGTGACACTAACTGTGCTCAGGTGGTATATAACAGCACAGGTGCGGTGACACTAACTGCGCTCAGGTGGTATGTAACAGAACACGTACAGTGACACGAACTGCGCTCAGGTGGTATATAACAGCACACATACAGTGACACTAACTGTGCTCAGGTGGTATATAACAGCACAGGTGCGGTGACACTAAATGCGCTCAGGTGGTATATAACAGCACACGTACGGTGACACTAACTGCGCTCAGGTGGTATATAACAGCACACGTACAGTGACACTAAGTGCGCTCAGGTGGTATATAACAGCACACGTCCAGTGACACTAACTGCGCTCAGGTGGTATATAACAGCACACGTACAGTGACACTAACTGCGCTCAGATGGTATATAACAGCACACGTACAGTGACACTAATTGCGCTCAGGTGATATATAACAGCGCACGTACAGTGACACTAACTGCGCTCAGGTGGTATATAACAGCACAGGTGCGGTGACACTAACTGCGCTCAGGTGGTATGTAACAGAACACGTACAGTGACACTAACTGCGCTCAGGTGGTATATAACAGCACACATACAGTGACACTAACTGTGCTCAGGTGGTATATAACAGCACAGGTGCGGTGACACTAACTGCGCTCAGGTGGTATGTAACAGAACACGTACAGTGACACTAACTGCGCTCAGGTGGTATATAACAGCACACATACAGTGACACTAACTGTGCTCAGGTGGTATATAACAGCACAGGTGCGGTGACACTAAATGCGCTCAGGTGGTATATAACAGCACACGTACGGTGACACTAACTGCGCTCAGGTGGTATATAACAGCACACGTACAGTGACACTAAGTGCGCTCAGGTGGTATATAACAGCACACGTCCAGTGACACTAACTGTGCTCAGGTGGTATATAACAGCACAGGTGTGGTGACACTAACTGTGCTCAGGTGGTATATAACAGAACAGGTGTGGTGACACTAAATGCGCTCAGGTGGTATATAACAGCACACGTACAGTGACACTAACTGCGCTCAGGTGGTATATAACAGCACATGTACAGTGACACTAACTGCGCTCAGGTGGTATATAACAGCACTCGTACAGTGACACTAACTGCGCTCAGGTGGTATATAACAGCACACGTACAGTGACACTAACTGTGCTCAGGTGGTATATAACAGCACAGGTGCGGTGACACTAAATGCGCTCAGGTGGTATATAACAGCACACGTACAGTGACACTAACTGCGCTCAGGTGGTATAAAACAGCACACGTACAGTGACACTAACTGCGCTCAGGTGATATATAACAGCACAGGTGCGGTGACACTAACTGCGCTCAGGTGGTATGTAACAGAACACGTACAGTGACACTAACTGCGCTCAGGTGGTATATAACAGCACACATACAGTGACACTAACTGTGCTCAGGTGGTATATAACAGCACAGGTGCGGTGACACTAAATGCGCTCAGGTGGTATATAACAGCACACGTACAGTGACACTAACTGCGCTCAGGTGGTATATAACAGCACACGTACAGTGACACTAAGTGCGCTCAGGTGGTATATAACAGCACACGTCCAGTGACACTAACTGTGCTCAGGTGGTATATAACAGCACAGGTGTGGTGACACTAAATGCGCTCAGGTGGTATATAACAGCACACGTACAGTGACACTAACTGCGCTCAGGTGGTATATAACAGCACATGTACAGTGACACTAACTGCGCTCAGGTGGTATATAACAGCACACGTCCAGTGACACTAACTGCGCTCAGGTGGTATATAACAGCACATGTGCGGTGACACTAACTGCGCTCAGGTGGTATATAACAGCACAGGTGCAGTGACACTAACTGCGCTCAGGTGGTATGTAACAGCACACGTACAGTGACACTAACTGCGCTCAGGTGGTATATAACAGCACACGTACAGTGACACTAACTGCGCTCAGGTGGTATATAACAGCACACGTACAGTGACACTAACTGTGCTCAGGTGGTATATAACAGCACAGGTGCGGTGACACTAAATGCGCTCAGGTGGTATATAACAGCACACGTACAGTGACACTAAGTGCGCTCAGGTGGTATATAACAGCAAACGTCCAGTGACACTAACTGCGCTCAGGTGGTATATAACAGCACACGTACAGTGACACTAACTGCGCTCAGGTGGTATATAACAGCACACGTACAGTGACACTAATTGCGCTCAGGTGGTATATAACAGCACACGTACAGTGACCCTAACTGCGCTCAGGTGGTATATAACAGCACACGTACAGTGACACTAATTGCGCTCAGGTGGTATATAACAGCACACGTACAGTGACACTAACTGTGCTCAGGTGGTATATAACAGCACAGGTGCTGTGACACTAACTGCGCTCAGGTGGTATAGAACAGCACACGTACAGTGACACTAACTGCGCTCAGGTAGTATATAACACCACACGTGCGGTGACACCAAATGCGCTCAGGTGGTATATAACAGCACACGTACAGTGACACTAACTGTGCTCAGGTGGTATATAACAGCACAGGTGCTGTGACACTAACTGCGCTCAGGTGGTATAGAACAGCACACGTACAGTGACACTAACTGCGCTCAGGTAGTATATAACACCACACGTGCGGTGACACCAAATGCGCTCAGGTGGTATGTAACAGCACACGTGCGTTGACACCAAATGCGCTCAGGTGGTATGTAACAGCACACGTGCGGTGACACCAAATGCGCTAAGGTGGTATGTAACAGCACACGTGCGGTGACACCAAATGCGCTCAGGTGGTATGTAACAGCACACGTGCGGTGACACCAAATGCGCTCAGGTGATATGTAACAGCACACGTGCGGTGACACCAAATGCGCTAAGGTGGTATGTAACAGCACAGGTGCAGTGACACTAACTGCGCTCAGGTGGTATGTAACAGCACACGTACAGTGACACTAACTGCGCTCAGGTGGTATATAACAGCACACGTACAGTGACACTAACTGCGCTCAGGTGGTATATAACAGCACACGTACAGTGACACTAACTGTGCTCAGGTGGTATATAACAGCACAGGTGCGGTGACACTAAATGCGCTCAGGTGGTATATAACAGCACACGTACAGTGACACTAAGTGCGCTCAGGTGGTATATAACAGCAAACGTCCAGTGACACTAACTGCGCTCAGGTGGTATATAACAGCACACGTACAGTGACACTAACTGCGCTCAGGTGGTATATAACAGCACACGTACAGTGACACTAATTGCGCTCAGGTGGTATATAACAGCACACGTACAGTGACCCTAACTGCGCTCAGGTGGTATATAACAGCACACGTACAGTGACACTAATTGCGCTCAGGTGGTATATAACAGCACACGTACAGTGACACTAACTGTGCTCAGGTGGTATATAACTGCACAGGTGCGGTGACACTAACTGCGCTCAGGTGGTATAGAACAGCACACGTACAGTGACACTAACTGCGCTCAGGTAGTATATAACACCACACGTGCGGTGACACCAAATGCGCTCAGGTGGTATGTAACAGCACACGTGCGTTGACACCAAATGCGCTCAGGTGGTATGTAACAGCACACGTGCGGTGACACCAAATGCGCTAAGGTGGTATGTAACAGCACACGTGCGGTGACACCAAATGCGCTCAGGTGGTATGTAACAGCACACGTGCGGTGACACCAAATGCGCTCAGGTGATATGTAACAGCACACGTGCGGTGACACCAAATGCGCTAAGGTGGTATGTAACAGCACACGTGTGGTAACACCAAATGCGCTCAGGTGATATGTAACTGCACACATGCGGTGACACCAAATGCGCTAAGGTGGTATGTAACAGCACACGTGCGTGACACTAAATGCGCTCAGGTGATATGTAACAGCACACGTGCGGTGACACCAAATGCGCTCAGGTGATATGTAACAGCACAGGTGTGGTGACACCAAATGCGCTCAGGTGGTATATAACAGCACACGTACAGTGACACTAACTGCGCTCAGGTGGTATATAACAGCACACGTACAGTGACACTAATTGCGCTCAGGTGGTATATAACAGCACACGTACAGTGACCCTAACTGCGCTCAGGTGGTATATAACAGCACACGTACAGTGACACTAATTGCGCTCAGGTGGTATATAACAGCACACGTACAGTGACACTAACTGTGCTCAGGTGGTATATAACAGCACAGGTGCGGTGACACTAACTGCGCTCAGGTGGTATAGAACAGCACACGTACAGTGACACTAACTGCGCTCAGGTAGTATATAACACCACACGTGCGGTGACACCAAATGCGCTCAGGTGGTATGTAACAGCACACGTGCGTTGACACCAAATGCGCTCAGGTGGTATGTAACAGCACAAGTGCGGTGACACCAAATGCGCTAAGGTGGTATGTAACAGCACACGTGCGGTGACACCAAATGCGCTCAGGTGGTATGTAACAGCACACGTGCGGTGACACCAAATGCGCTCAGGTGATATGTAACAGCACACGTGCGGTGACACCAAATGCGCTAAGGTGGTATGTAACAGCACAGGTGCGGTGACACTAACTGCGCTCAGGTGGTATGTAACAGCACACGTACAGTGACACTAACTGCGCTCAGGTGGTATATAACAGCACACGTACAGTGACACTAACTGCGCTCAGGTGGTATATAACAGCACACGTACAGTGACACTAACTGTGCTCAGGTGGTATATAACAGCACAGGTGCGGTGACACTAAATGCGCTCAGGTGGTATATAACAGCACACGTACAGTGACACTAAGTGCGCTCAGGTGGTATATAACAGCAAACGTCCAGTGACACTAACTGCGCTCAGGTGGTATATAACAGCACACGTACAGTGACACTAACTGCGCTCAGGTGGTATATAACAGCACACGTACAGTGACACTAATTGCGCTCAGGTGGTATATAACAGCACACGTACAGTGACCCTAACTGCGCTCAGGTGGTATATAACAGCACACGTACAGTGACACTAATTGCGCTCAGGTGGTATATAACAGCACACGTACAGTGACACTAACTGTGCTCAGGTGGTATATAACAGCACAGGTGCGGTGACACTAACTGCGCTCAGGTGGTATAGAACAGCACACGTACAGTGACACTAACTGCGCTCAGGTAGTATATAACACCACACGTGCGGTGACACCAAATGCGCTCAGGTGGTATGTAACAGCACACGTGCGTTGACACCAAATGCGCTCAGGTGGTATGTAACAGCACACGTGCGGTGACACCAAATGCGCTAAGGTGGTATGTAACAGCACACGTGCGGTGACACCAAATGCGCTCAGGTGGTATGTAACAGCACACGTGCGGTGACACCAAATGCGCTCAGGTGATATGTAACAGCACACGTGCGGTGACACCAAATGCGCTAAGGTGGTATGTAACAGCACACGTGTGGTAACACCAAATGCGCTCAGGTGATATGTAACTGCACACATGCGGTGACACCAAATGCGCTAAGGTGGTATGTAACAGCACACGTGCGTGACACTAAATGCGCTCAGGTGATATGTAACAGCACACGTGCGGTGACACCAAATGCGCTCAGGTGATATGTAACAGCACACGTGCGGTGACACAAAATGCGCTAAGGTGGTATGTAACAGCACACGTGCGGTGACACCAAATGCGCTAAGGTGGTATGTAACAGCACACGTGCGGTGACACCAAATGCGCTAAGATGGTATGTAACAGCACACGTGCGGTGACACCAAATGCGCTAAGGTGGTATTAAACAGCACATGCACAGTCAGAGCGACTGCGTTTCTGTGCAATTCAATAGCCCACTTGCATTAACAGCAACTGCCTTTCTGTGCAAATAAATAGCACACGTGCAGTAACAGTTAATGCGTCTATGTGCAATTAACTAACACGTGTACACTAACACGTTAGAGCATCAAGCACAATCTCCTGCCTGACAGATACTAATAGCAGAACTAGCTAAGCTATACAGTTTATAAATATATTGACAACTCCTAGGGATGTCAATATATTCTCTACAAACTGTACATTTAACTATACTAACTAGTAGTCTCCCTGATCTATCTATCTATCTATCTATCTATCTATCTATCTATCTATCTATCTATCTATCTATCTATCTATCTATGTGAAAAGACACTGTGGGCCAGATTCAGCAAGAATTAGATTCCCGCAGAGTATCAGAGATACTCTATGCCACCGTACTTTACCTGGCTCTAGGAGGAATTCAGAGAGATTTTGGCCCGTTAGGGTACGGCGGCGTAGTGTATTTCTCCCGGCGGAATCAAAATACGCGAATAGGGGGCGTGAGGCATTTAAATTAAGCGCGTCCCTGCCGCGATCAAACTGCGCATGCTCCAATCAGAAATTTCCCGCCGTGCATTGTGCGAAATTACGTCGTTACGTCATTTTTTTTTGAGTAGCGTCGTTTGCGGACATTCCTATTCCCGGACGACTTACGCAAATTTTTTTTAAAAAATTGAAAGTCGACGCGGGAACGACGGCCATACTTAACATGGGCCGCGTAACGTTAGACCAGCTAAAAGCTGGTTTAACTTTACGTGGCGAAAAAATGACGTACGCGATTGCGAACGACGCTCGTAACTTCGTGGATCTCCGTAAAAAACTCATTTGCATACCCCGACGCTGAAAACGACGCGAACTCCATCCAGCGGCCGCAAAAAGATCGCAGCGTAGATCCGAAGGCGTACGAAGATGTAAGCCTGTCAGATCGAAGCCCAACGCCGCCGTATAATGGTTTGAGGATTCAAACTAGTGATACG
Source organism: Rana kukunoris (assembly GCA_029574335.1). Taxonomy (NCBI): domain Eukaryota; kingdom Metazoa; phylum Chordata; class Amphibia; order Anura; family Ranidae; genus Rana; species Rana kukunoris. Next base: position 113,171 of record JAJQKJ010000764.1, read on the forward strand.
GCACGCGAAATTTGAAATTACTCCTGTCTAACACCAGTTAGACAGGCGTAATCGCTCTGTGAATCTGGGCCTGTGTCTCTATCTATCTATCTCTCTCTCTCTCTGTCTGTCTGTCTCACTTCTCTAAGCAAGCCGGAACACACTACACGAGGCCGCCCGGGAGGCGGCCTTTTATAGTGTGGGGCGTGTGCTAAAGCCCTAAACCCTAATTGGCCAAAGCACCCAGGCTTTGGCCAATTAGGTCTCTTCCTTTTTTTGGGCGCTGTGATTGGCCAAGCATGCGGGGTCATGGTGCATGCTTGGCCAATCATCAGCGCGCAACGCCACAGTGAATTATGGGTCATTCGAATTTGGCGCAAACGACCCGATTTGTTTGTTTTCGACGAACGATCGAACGGCCAATGTTCGATGCGAACATGTGTTCGCATCGAACACGAAGCTCATCCCTAGTGGACAGACAGACAAGGAGAGTGCCATAGCCAAAATCCAAATGCTGGAATAAGGAGTAGGAGCACACCTTTAAAATGATATCTGCCTAGAAAAATGGTGATGTGTTCTTATATACTTATTTACTTATTTTACTATATATATATATATATATATATATACTGTATATATATATATATATATATATATATATATATATATATATATATATATATGTATGTATATATATCAGCTACCTTATTCCCATTGCACAAACCAGCAGCACTGAGATTCTGGAGCCAAATGCATCTCATCTAAACATTATGCTTTTGGTATTGATAGAACCAGGCAAAAAGTACATTTTAGATACCATCATATGTTTAAAGAAGGTCAAACCAGGGGCCCTGATTTATATTAGTACTAAAAAGCTAAGGGATCAGATGCAACACTGTGTTCCCAAAAGATTGGATGAAGCATATGGGAACATATCTGCTTCTAAAATCAAAAAATAGAGTGGTATCTGGCTACTCCTATATGTAATAGCATGCGTTTGATACTAGAAGAACAAAAATGAATTTGCCATTTCTATAAACGATGTAGAAACAGTTCCTTTTTACTGTATGTGCCTGTATTTTCAGCCATTTAGATGTTAAATAGTTCTTTCTCTAGTTATTTTCCACAAGACAGAGCATATAAAAATTGTGATGAATCAAAAGTAATAAAGCATTGACATAGTATACAATTTTGCCGAAGCCACCAATATTTTTTTTAAAGATCACGTTAAAATATGGTTCTTCTTGATGATGGGTAAGGGCAAGAAGCAAAAAATAAAAATGTACTATTTGTTTGTAAAGTGGAACTTAATTGTAACTGAGCACCACAAAATGAAAATGGTATTTCATTATTTTTAATAAATAAAAGTTATAGATTTAAAAATATTGAAATTGACTCTTGACTTGTAAAAATAAAGTAAAATAATAAAAATAATATAAGGCTTTCTAACACTAGAACTGAAGTTTGGTTTTGACTTAGAAATCAAATAAAAGACAATCTTTGAAGTCAAACAACTGCTGGATGAGCTCTAGATTATGTTTATGCCTGGCCTACAATTGTAAAACATTTAGGGCCATTACAACATTGCAGTTGGTGCACTAACACACATGCTGTATGCTGCATATTCACATGTGTTGCATTAAGGCAGCCCAATCAACTTGCCACAACACACCACAACTGCATAATGGGCCTTTTTTGTTAAACACTGCATTACATCATGCAGATGGTTCTCATCTGTGTGTTGATGTGTGCTAAAACACACATGTCTTTGGCAAGGGGTGCCATTGAATGTAAATGGCACCACAACGCACTGTACCTTACCTGCAGTGGTGCATGGTAAATGCACATTACCACAATCCTAAATTCATATACAGTGTTGCACTAAAAATATTGAGTCAAACACTGGTGATAAAGATAAGTCCCAATGTAGTGGAAAAAGGTTATTTGACAGCATCCACACCATCTGCCACCTTTAATTAAGTGATCCTTCGACTATCACTTCAACCATTACAGCTTGCACAGACCTCCTATTACGGAAGGTTAGTGATACTTGTGGTTCTAAACCAAACAAGGGCCTTTACATCCAAGGAACCTCTTGGACCCACCATCCAGGTGCTGATATCACAGAGGATCCCCAAAATACAAAAAGCTTGCCATAGTATAAAAATCCTTAAAAACTTTATTTAGAGCATAAAAGGTTGCACTTACAGCAGGAAGAACATGTATTTGCATTAAAAACACACAACACAGTGCTGATTCTTGAATCCCTGAAGGATGGGTTGCTGTGATCTAGCCACCCGGCTTGTGTGATTTAAATGCAAATGCACGTTCTTCTTGCTGTAAGTGTCAAAGTGTAAAGTTTTTGTTTAGAAACATTTCTAGGGGTTCCAGGGGTTTGGACAATTTTAAGGCAGAAATGATAGAGCCTATTTCTTCCCCTGTGCAAGGAGCATTAAGAATTTGTTGCTGTCCTTCTGTGAGTTGAGGTAGCTAAAGGGCATCTAACCAGGCTTGAGGGGTGGGGCAAGGCTGGGGTGGAGGCGGAGACAGAAGGGTTTGGTAGTAGGAAGAAAAGATCATTACAATGTCTGTGAGATGAGTGGTAAGGTTACCATTGCCATCAGGTTGGATGGATTGTTTCAACTTTCTGACAAACATAGCTGAAGGCGAATTGTTGTGCAATAGGAATCTGGCTTTGGACCAGCGGAGGGAATTCTCAGTGCTCTCTGAGAGCAAGGTGTCAAGGGCACTTCTCTCTCTGTTAATTTGACTCAGCAATTCCTGAGAAGGAGTTTGACTGTGTATGTGATAAAGTTTCTCAAGATCCAAAGTAAGTGAGTGAATATCTTTGATGTTTTCTAGTGGTGGCTATTTCAATCAAATGACCTCTCATCACGGCCATATGGGCCAATCCGTAAAGTTGCGGCGGAAATCACATTTATGTAATTTTGGCTAAAGTATTCAGTGAGGCGTTCAGATAGCTGGCTAACTATGGTACGGTCAGTGAGTATGGAGTCATTGAGGCGCCAAGTCCTTGTTGTACTAGGGAGTCCTATCCATGAGAGATTGCATGAGACTATGTGGTGATCAGTCCAAGGGCATATGTGTATGTCCACAGACATGGAGTTAGCAACTAGTTTAGGGGAGCAAAATATGTAGTCTAGTCAGGAATAACTATCGTCGTTATGGGCTCCCCAAGAGTCTATTAGTTGATTTGATCTATAAGAATATTAAAGGATTTTTGGAAAACATTATTTACAGAGCCTATATGGCTTCTATCCAATTTTGAATGAGGCAACTAAATTAAAATCCCCTCCTATCAGGAGGTGAGGTGAGTGGTATCTGTCAAGCACTTTGAAAAATGCCTTAAAGGAAGGTTGGGATGCATTTTGGTGATTCACTGAGGCTAGGGTGGTCATCTTACCCTGAAGCGATCCTCTGATTATTACAAAATGGCTATCTGGGTCTTTATAAGCCTAGTAAACATCAAACAGGACAGAATTTTTGATCAGTATAGCTGCCCCTCGTGACTTGGACTCATATGTGGTGAAGTAACACTGTTTAAAGGACTTGTCTAGGTAGGATGGGTGATTGTGTGTGGAAAAATGTGTTTCTTGAAGCAGTAGTATGTTTGCTCCCAAGGTTTTATAAGACCTGAATGTGTTTTTCCTTTTGTGTGTGGAATTAAAACCTTTAAAGTTGTGAGAAATTACCTTAAGACCTATTTCCTTCTAGGGTGGTGCAGCTAAAGGATCAATAGGAGTCCAGGTTGAGGAATAAGCTCATAGAACAACTGACAGAACATTTTTAAAGAAATCAGGTTGAGAAGATAAGTGGTAAGCAGAATACCAGCGCTATCTAGTGAGCTTAACAGGTAGAACAACCAAATAAGTAATACATTGTTAATGCAGAGTAAACAGAACTAAATAATGAAACAATTAGGAAAAAATATTAAGTGCATAAACCAGAAAAAAAAGCCAAAAAATTGCAAAAAGTTGGCTGGTGGAGTCAGGGAAAAAGCACTTACTCTGACAAAAAATAACATTGTCAATTCAGACCAAAAGGTTCATTACTCTAATAAAGCATAACTGTAGGAAACATTGTTTCAAAGATCTGAGTTTTCCAGGTACCTGAAGGTCCTTCGGGACAGGGACTCCTGATCCGTGGTGGAGCCAACAGGTAGGGACTGAATTAGAGTAGAGGGTCAAACAGATGCAACCGGACTTCAGAACCCTTTGGAGAGTGTCCAGTAGCTAATGAGCATGCCTGCTTTATTCAGTCATCTGTAACCTTAAAAGAAAAAGAGAAAAAAACAAGGGAAAGAGATAATCAAGTGTTAACGTTGACTCCGGTGATCCCATCGTGGAGAAGGGGTTGCCCAGATGGGAGATGAACGTGGAGTAGAAGGTAGCCTAGGGAGCACAGCTGCGTTGAAGAGGCCCAGCTTCATCCAAAAGTTCTTTACCCTCTGGAACTATGGTAACCGTATATGACATGCCATTGTAGGGAACCTGCAGATGGAATGGAAATCCCTAATGATACTGGATACTGGATCCTAGCAGACTGAAGAACAGACATAACCTCTTTCATCTTCCTGCATTTATCCAGGGTGGTAGGAGATATGTCGGAATATATTTGGATAGAAGTACCCTCATACTAAATATTCAGAGTATTGCAAGAGGTCCCGAGGATCTCTTCCTAATTCAGAAAATCCTTAAGGCAGAGCACAATACCCCTCTGGCGTTTCTGAGTAGGGTTTCTGGGACCCCTCGCACGCTGTGGTTGTTGCATCTATTTTTGTTATCCAGGTCCTCTGTTGGCTTGAAGCTGTATCACCGACTCAGAGAGGGATTTGTGGTATTTCCTAAGATCAGTGTAGGCTAGGTGAGCTCATCATGTTTGGTTTCTAATAAGGCATTCCTGGTGCCTAGTGCTGCAATCTCCAGGGACAGAGTGTTAGTGGATTTGTGTCGCTCTGAATGAACCTCCTGTGCTTTCTTGTCATACATAACAGTAAGACTTTCATCCAAATCCACTTTTGTGAGTTGTCCAACATACTCACTGTATTCCATTGAGTGGGTTAGGGATGCCTCTGCAGCCAGAGATCGTGGCTGTGTCTCTTCTGACCTGGTGCCATCTTGGGACATGTTGCTCTGCTCCCTCACCCGAAGCCAGTAGTTAGTTAGGGCCTTTGAGACAGTTTATTTCTGGATCCAGGCATGTGCTAATCGTTCCGCTGGGGGTGAGGGTTGAAATTGCGTATGAAGGGTGCCAGTATAGACCCGGGGAAGAGATGAGAGTCTCCGCCGTGCATGTGCCCCCAAAGTGTAAAGTTTTTAAGGATTTTTATACTATGGTGAGCTTTTTGTATTTTGGGGATCCCTTTTGATATTGTCACCTGGATGGTGGGTTCACATGCCCTTAGAGATTCCTTGGAAGGTAAAAGCTCTGACTGGGTTTAGAACAACAAGGGTCACTGACCTTCTGTGATAGGAGGTCTGTGCAAGCTGAGTTTTCACCACTTTGAGACTTATCTTTATCACTGGTGTTTGACTCAATATTATTTTTAGCGCAACTCTGTGTATGAATGTATGACTTAGGACTGTGTAAAGCCTCGTACACACGATCGGACATCAAACAAACTTTCCCTTGGATTTTTATCCGAAGGGAGTTGTCCGGTCACACCCATAGCATACACATGCTCGGAATTTTTCGGTAACAAACACGAACGTAGTGACGAGAGTTTAAAAGAGGAAGTTCAATTCTCTGGCGTCACCCTTTGGGCTCCTTCTGTTAATCAAGAGTTAGTAGAGGTTTCGTCTGAGGGAATTCACGATTTTCAGTTTTGTGCAATTTTGTTTGTTTCGTCAAGCAGACATGTTGCGCAATGGGGTTGTGCTAACTTGACCCACAAAAAAATATAGAAATATATTTGATTCATATAACCAAAATCCACGAATCCAAAGTAAAGACATTTGTTTTTACTCCGTCAGTATCACCAACAAAGCAGCTTTTAGTATTATCACATTATAAAGAAGAAAAGAATGTGCACTGCTTTTCTTGATTTCAGAACTTGCCGCGTCACAAATGTGCTCTTTTAAATATGAACGCTAGTTTTACCAGACAGAATGCTTCCGGCTGGTCTTTACTTCTGAGCATGCGGGTTTGTACTTTGTACAAAAGTCTGATTGCTTGCTGTACACACGGTCAAACTAGGCACCATCGGACTCTTGTTGACGTTAAGTTTGTCCGTTTGCAGACCGAACTTTTTGTCCGATGAAACCCGAAAAAAGTTTGTCCGATGGAGCTTACACACGGTCGGACTATTTTGAAAACTTGCTTATTTTGAAGTTTGTTGGCAAAAAGTCTGACGGTGTGTATGGGCTTTTATACCTCACAGTAATGTCGATAGCTGTTTTAGATGTCCACTAAAATATTTTTTATTTTTATTTTTTTTTGCTGTAAAAAATAAATGGCTAAAACGATGTTACTTTGAAATTGTCAATTTTAGAAAAATGTACAATATTCATTTTTTTTTATTATGTGGAAAACATATTATATATATATATATACATATTATCAATTCCATCATTACATGTTAGACTGAATAATATGGAAACATACATATTATCTAAAGAAAATAAAAAACGCAATACATCAACATTAAAAATAAATATATAAACCCAATACAAATACAGCACATTTCTCAGCTGGAAATGCTCTTCACATGATAAATGATATCTTTTGTTCCCATTTCTGTAGTGTGCTCCATTCCATTTGTCACAATTCATCAGAGGAAGCAGATTTCTTCACACCCTCAATAAATAGCCTTATCAGCAAATGTGACTGTTTCCAAAAGGCTTTTAATACCAATTATTCAGTATTAATTCACATTTGTGCCTCAAATGTATTTAGTTGAAAGTTAGCATTTTTTGAGGTCAACTTATAAAGGTAGACACAAAAGCTTTTATTGTGAAATTGGACAGATTTTGAAAACATTTTGCCTACTTATGCAATAATTAATGAGATTTAATTTCTTTAAAATGTGTGGAAAAATAGGGAGATTTTGACATAATGTTAATGTATAGAATTGGGTAGGAAAGGCAAAATCCTCGACAAAAATGTACCACTCATTAGAGTTCCCACTATATTTTATTTTTCACAGAAATAAAAAGTAAAACATAGTAAAAGTAAAATGTAAAACATTACAGCAACAGTAATGATAAAATACATAAAAATATAAATAAAAAAACATAATAATAAAAATAAAGTATAAATTATTAGAGCAATAGTACATATATAATGATCTAGTATTTAAACAAGGAAACAATAAATAAAAATGAAGCTAAATTACTTTAAATACATCAAAAAATAATCACCTCTAAATATAATATAAAAGTCTAGATTTTTTAGCACATTTAACCTAAGTAGCACAATGAGTATAATTGATATTGGCAGCATTGATTTCTAGGTTCATGTGTATCATGGGACCATCTTTAAGACATCTGGAAATGGGAAAGACATGTATAAAAAGCATAATATATAGCCTGTGGAGACCTGCAGGAGTGGGGGATGGGATTAAGGGTGAGGAGGGCTAAGGTAACAGAATGGGGCGATTGAGTTGTAAGGTAAAAGAACTAGAGTTTAGCTCTAACTTTCTCTGAAAGAGTAATGTCACTTTTGTTGAAAACAATATACTCTGGTTGATCAAAGTACCTTGCAAGGATTTTAATAAACGTTCTTGTAGATTCCTACCTGCTTATTCTCTGAAAAAAAAAGTCCATTGGATGCTGATTCTAATTGCTTCAATAAATTCAGCTGGTGCACTCTTCATGTTCTAATGAGAAGAAAGGTTGCAGGTTCTGCATTAGGCCCCTTTCACAAAGTCGGGCCGTTCAGGTCCGTCTGTCAGTTTTTTCGGCGGACCTGAATGGCCGCTCCATACGTCTCAATGGAGCGTCGGATGTCAGCGGTGACATGTCCGCTGACATCCGATCCAAACCGCTAAAATCAGATGTATCGCTATCCGTCCATGGCGTATCGGATCGGGTGTGATCTGAGGAAAATTGACATGCTGTCCATTTTCATCCGATCTCTCCATAGGAGGCAGCGGCGCTGGACAAGCCCCTCCCCGCCCAGTGAGCAGAGAGGGACCAGTCATCTGCCGGCTCAGCTGAGATCAGTGGAGAGATCTCCCGCTGAGCTGGCAGACCGCTGCAAGTGGATCCGTCCCTGTGTGAAAGGGGACTTACTCTAGATGTATTTAATGTTTGTAGAGTATCTCACCAAAATGTAAATGTCTGTGCCTAAAATTTTAATTGTATCTGAGAGCAGTTTTCTAGGAAAATCTGTGAGCCAATCATACAAGCAGGAAATTACATTTCTGGGAGTGTTCTGTACAAATACTGTGTACAAAACACTTCCAGGTGACCATATTGCATTGCATTTTATAGAAAATTACAGTGGCTACAGACTGAAAAGTAAAGAACATTTTTAAAATCATTCAATTAAAACATGGCTTGTGTAGCAATTGTGCATGCTATAATATTTTTAGTTGGTATATTATTAATGAAAGTTGAATTACCTGCTAAGGTTGTTTTGCAATTATTATAGGGAAATAAATACTGTCCATGTTCTTTTATCTTCTAACACAAAACAGATTTTATTTTTTTTTACAATTCTTTAACAGTCTGTCAATATACAGCTACAAAGAGTGGAGCTGATTTACTAAAAGAGAATCGAATGAGAAACGAGCCTTTTGAGGGACCGCCCGATTCTTTTGTTATCAAGTCCGACCTGTAGGGGCCAGGAGAGCCAGTTTGTATGTCAGAAAAGCGTATACCTATGCTCGTTTTGTGAGTAGGAACATTGGGCCAGATTCAAAGAGCCATTACTCTGGTCTATCTCCTGTTAGACCGGAGTAATTTCAAATTACGCGCGTCGTATCATTAGTTTGAATCCTCAAAACATGATACGGCGGCTTTGGGCTTCGATCCGACAGGCTTACGTCTTCGTACGCCGTCGGATCTACGCTGCAATCTTTTTCCGCCCGCTGGGTGGAGTTTGCGTAGTTTTCAGCGTCGGGGTATGCAAATTAGCTTTTTCCGGCGATCCACGAAGTTACGATCGTCCGTCGCATTCTCTTACGGCATCTGTAGTCATCTTTTTGCTGCGTAAAGTTAGGGAAGCAAAAATCTGGTCTATAGTTAGACAGCCCATGTTAAGTATGGCCGTCGTTCCCGCGTCGAATTTCAATTTTTTTTTTGTTTTTGCGTAAGTCGTCCGGGAATAGAAATGTATGTAAACGACGCTACTCAAAAAAAATCTGACGTAACAACGTTATTTCGTGCAATGCACGGCGGGAAATTTCTGAACGGAGCATGCGCAGTTCCATCGCCGCGGGGACGCGCCTAATTTAAATGCTTCACGCCCCCTAATCGCATATTTCGATTCCGCCGCGATAAATACACTACGCCGCCGTAACTTACGGGCCGAAATCTACCAGAATTCGTCTTAGAGCCAGGTAAAATACGGCGGTGTAGTGTATCTCTGATACTCTGCGCCAGGGCAATTGTACCTGAATCTGGCCCCCTGCTTTTATTCTATTTAATTAATAAACATTTTTATATGTGGTAATGCATTAGGTCAGTGCGCCCTCCTTTCTTTCTTTTTCTCTTTAGCCATATAAACACCCATTGTTCTAAGGAGGGCTGCAAGACTTAGACCTTGTCTTAAAGACTGGACTACACTACCCGTGTTTAGCGAAACACCAGAGCGCAGGAGATTTTTGTTCTGTAATAATCCATTTCTGTCAGCTGTTTCAACACATCCGCCATTTTCTTCTTTACAGCATCAACTGACTCAAAATGTGTCCTGATTAAACTTTTGGGAATTCATTTTCACATCCCTTGCTGAATCTTTTGTGCCACTCAAACACACCCACACCAGACAGGCTGTCATTCCCATAAGCTGTAGTGAGCATTTTAAAACACGCTGTTCAACTTTTAAACTTAGCATTTTTTCAGCAAACTACAGAACACACAAACAAACTAAATGGTAACTCACAATCAACTGAACGTCATAGAGTGTTGCTGCTTGTCATGCAGGTTAAAACATGTTCAAGGTCACCACGCATGCAGTTATAATTGGTTCTGACGGCTTTGGTTACTAGGTGGGATCACAGTCTGGTTATTTACCCACTTAAGGACTGGAAGGATTTGCCCCTTTATTACCAGGCCATTTTTTGTGATACGGCACTGCATGGCTTTAACTGAGTGGTCGTGCAACGTTGTACCCATGAGTAGAGCTTTCTTTTGGTGGTATTTGATCATCTCTGCGGTTTTATATTTTTTGCACTATAAACAAAAAAAGAGCGACAATTAAAATATATATATATATTTCTTACTTTTTGCTATGATAAATATCCCAATAAAAAAAAAACGCATTTCTTCATCAGTTTAGGCCAATATGTATTCTTCTACATATTTTATAGCGTCTACAAAATATGGGATAAATGGGAGTGACTTTTTCAATATTAATCAGCTGAAGCACTTTTAGTGTTCCAATGATGCTGGCTCTGCATCCCTTTAATCATGATGAAGCATTTGGAAGCATCTCACCAAACATTACATTTTTGTTGCAAAGTATGCCTAAAATCTGACTTGTATCTTAGTGTAGACTGGGAAAATTAGTGAGCCAATCACACAAGCAGGAAATTACATTTGTGGGGGTGTTCTGTACACCAATGGTGTACAGAACACCTTCAGGTTTCCGTATTGCATTGCATTTTACAGAAAATTACAGCATTGAAGATTAAAAAGGAAAAGTAATTTTTAATAACATTAAATTACAATAGGGCATCTGTGACAATTGTATATGTTATATTATTTTTTGTTTTTTATTTGCTGTTTTTTCCCCACAAGAGTTTTTACCCTACCTAAAGTAGAAATTTGATTTTATAAGTGTAATTTTGCATGCATATGTAATTTTCTTTCAAGGAATACACTGGAGATGTTTAGTGTGGGTATATTTATACTTTAATGTATTTAGCTCCGGCGTATAGCGCGCACCCCTAAAGTGGACCCTATTCCTGTGGAAAAAAAGATTTTTGTACTTACAGTTTTGGTGTCTTGCGCGGCGTCCATCGGCGGCCTCGTCGGGTCCGGCGTCCGTCTGCGGCTTCGGGTGTCCTCTTTGGGTGTCCTCTTCGTCGGGTCCGGCGTCCGTCTGCGGCTTCGGGTGTCCTCTTTGTTGGGTCCGGCGTCCTTCTACGGCGTCCTCCCCGCTCGATCCCTGCTTTTCCGCGAGTTTGAATACTGCGCCGACATAAACAGAGCGCAGTACACTCGTGTATAGTCGGGCAGGCTCGGCTACTCTCGCGCTTATGTCCTGCTCACGTCCTGTACGTCCAGGACGTGAGCACGAGAGGAGCCTAGCCTGCCCGACTATACACAAGTGTACTGCGATCGGTATATGTCGGCGCAGTATTCAAACTCGGCGTGGGAAAGCGGGTATCGGTGTATATCGTGCACCCACAATTTTGCCCAGGGCAAAAAAGTGCGCAGTATATGCCGATAAATACGGTACATAAAAATGTGTGATATTCCATAGAAGCTAATCAGATCCTCGCAGTACATAGGGGGTTATTTATGAGCAAATCCACTTTGCACTACAAGTGCAAACTACAAGTGCAAAGTGCACTTGAAATTGCACTGAAAGTGCACTTGGAAGTGCAGTCGCTGTAAATCTGAGGGGTAGATTCGAAATGAGGGGAAGCTCTGATGATTTTATCATCCATTCATGTGCAAGCTAAAATGCAGTTTTTTTTTTTTTTTACTTGCATGTCCCCCTTGGATCTACAGTGCCTGCACTTCCAAGTGTACTTTCAGTGCAATTTCAAGTGCACTTTGCACTTGTAGTGCAAACTGGATTTGCGTTTTGTAAATAACCCCCATAGTTACATAGTTGGTCTGGTTGAAGAAAGACACAAGTCCATCTAGTTAAACCAATAAAAGGGGAAGAAAATCCTAAAAAAACAAATATTAAAAATCATGCAATCCTTTATACACAATGCTATACACACAGTTGATCCAGGGGGAGACAAAAAAAACAGCAAAGCATAATCCAATTTGCTCCAGAAGGGGAAAACATTCCTTCCTGATCCCCCAAGAGGCAATAGCATATTCCCTGGATCAACTTTACCTATGCATGTTAGTATCCAGTCATATTATATACATGTAGGAAAGAATCCAGGCCTTTTTTAAAGCAATCTCGTAAGCAGGCCAGAACCAGCTCTTTGCCCAGTAGGGAATCGGACAGTGAAGCTGCAAGGCTTCACTTCCTGATTTCCTCACCGAGTAAGGCGACTGAAGCAGCCAAAGAGTGATCACAGGCGTGCTGGACAGGTAAGTGTTAAAAAAATTTAATTCAGCAGCTGCAGTATTTGTAGCTGCTGGCTTTAAAAAAAAAAAAACAGGTGGGCCTTCGCTTTAACCTTCAAAAATGTTCTAGTGTCAAATAAAATACACTAACAAATGTATTTACTGAATGAATGAATGAAAAACTTATATAGCGCGGCACATGCAAACGAAATCGCTTCTGGGCGCTGGTTGTTTCTACTACTGGTAATATATACAATGTATGGACAATAGTCTGTTTTTTCTTTCACTAATGTTTTTTTTTTTAAGAAGCCCAGTAGATATGGGTTTATCCTGTACAAAAAAAGGGGAAGCGGATTTACCAAAGCTAACTTTTCAAGTGCAGTTTTTCCCAGAGCTTAGTAAATGTGGTAATGCTCTGCTGATTTCCATCACATGCAAGCAAAAATGCTGTTTTATTTTTCTTGCACCTGATTGGGTATTCTTTACTTTTATAATCCCTTTTTCTTTATTAAGACAAATTCCAACTTACACTATAAAGATACACATTGCACAAAATATCTAAATAAATCCTTTCGTCGACACACACCACACTAACCCCACGCCGAGAAAACGCACCACGTCCTTGATCATGTCCTGTTCAGAAGAGAAAAGAGGGAAAAAAAAGGCCCAACCACAAATTTATTGGAAGAAGGGAGCTTTGTAGTGCCCTATTACGTGTGTCAAGCAATCAACAGTACAAAAAAAAGTAAAAAAAAAAAAAAAGTGTATCATTTCAAATTACTATTTGGTGTTTTAATTAATTATAGCCTCCCCCTACTATTTAATTTTTATACCTCTCCACCTTTCATTTCAATCTACCCTTCTTTATGTGATTTCATTACGTGTTACCCATCCCGTGCCTAATGTACTATTATAAATTATAATAGATTGGGTATTCTTTACAATCTGAAGCTTTGCCACATTTACTAAGCTCTGGGGATAATGAGTGCAACTGCGATTGCAGAGTGCATAGTCTTTTTGCCTTTAGTAAATCAATGCCACTATTTACTTGTCTTAATTTTTATCAACTACAAAAGAGCATAACCATCAATGTCATTTTTTATACAATTAAAACACTTAACAGCTTTCTGTCTGGCAGGATCTCTGAGTATCGGACAAATGTAAGCTGTAAAGTCACAGTTATTCAAATGACTTAGACTCATTATTCTGAGCTACTGTTACAGATATGATGTAAGGCCCAAAGGTTAATATTTATCTATATGTTAATGGATCTGTTTCCATTTAAATAGCTGCATGACAAAACTTTTTTTTTTTTTTATACAACCTGCAATTAATGTTTATGGCCCTCAGTGGTTGTTGAAACATTGGACATTTTTCAATACTATTCCAGAACTCCTGTAGAGTGTCCATGAAACATCAGTAAAAATTAATGATTAATAATGAATGAAATCAAACAATTGATTTAGGAAATCATATATATATATAAATGCGTCTATGGATGGTATCACTCGGGTAGCAAAAAAGCAAGTGCCTTCTAGTGACATAAAAATAGAGCTATAAACAATGAAGGGGAAGACCAGGCAGCCTCTCACTAACACAGAAGTTTGGCTTATTACATTGCTAGTATTGTTCATCCTTATCTCTGTTGGACTGGTGGTGTTTGCATGGATTATTGTTAAAGATCTGACTGCTGCAGGTAAGAACTCCAGTTTTTTTTTCCTATAAATAATGTTTTTCTCTTTTTCTTTTTTCTTTATTTTTGTTGGAAGAAAGAGTTTGTAGCTAGCCCAACAGACATGCTTACTGCCTTATACTGGTTCACAATTTCTTCTTGAAGTGAATCTAAATCCAAATTGGGAAAGGTTCACTATCTCTTTTTGTCCAAGTGCCCATTGTAACTGAGAGTAGTAGAGAAATCCCAAAATTTGAGTTACCACCAGAACAAAAATATAGCGTGAAGATTCCAGTGAGGTGGATGGGGGAATCCTTCTGCTGAGCCTTTGTATTTTGAGAGTGGGAAATCTATTAGAATACACAAATCAACACTACAGGTTATAGCCTACAACTATAGCCTGCAATGCTGATCACGTAGAATTTTCCAACAGGTTGGTTGAATATAAATCTATCAGTAGACCCACTTCTGTTCAGCCACAGTGCCCAGCTTATACAAATTTTAATTACTGTATAGACAGCTTGAGAGGAGATTTCCCTTACTTTGAAAAGATTTTATTTTACTTCCAGTTGTGTCTTTAAGAATGGGTACCTTTAAATATACCTTAAGGAACTCAGAGGCATGAGATAACTGTTTCCCAATGTAACTTATTATAATGTGCATGCATGTATCTTCAGACACCTCTTGGCCCCTTATTCTTTTTTTTTAAATCAGAAAAGTTTTATTGATTCAAAAACATAGTTAAACAAACAGTGCATCTCTCCGGCCCCTTATTCCTAATTATTATTTTTTTCCAAAAATAACATGGAGCAAGGTGTCTTTTTTTTTCTCCCCCTACCTCCGCCATAGTGCATGCTTGGTAGTCTAAGTTTGCATATTTATGGATAGACATTTCATAAAAATCTGATGCCTGTAGGTTGCTTTAGTTGGTGATTTCTATGATTTACTTTGACTGGCCAAATGGAGGTTTCCACAGTCCAAAATACATTCTATAATCCTGGAAATCATGTAAAACACATGCAAAAATAACTCTGAGAGCACCATACCACCGGCTCCTTGAAATCTGACTGAAGCCCCAGCATACTGAATGGTCCTAATTGGACAAATTAACAAAGGATTTTTGGATTTCTATATATGTATAAAATGTCTACCAGCTACCAGATCTTTGTAATGGAATGGGCGATGTTCGCTCAATATATGTGTTTGTTGTCTGTTGTGTACTGAAAATAAATAAAAATGTACCTTTAAATAAAAACACATGCACAAAACATGTGTATCATATACTCCAGCCTAGGTGAACTAGACCCCTGATGAGTTTCATTCTTTTTCAAAAAGAAGACAGAAAATAGGGCATGTCAACTCAAATCTGGGCTAATCCATATTTATTTCTCACTCTACTCAACTACATGTGTCGCCATTTTTTTGTTACCAATCATCAACAAGTTTACAGACTGTGAAAAATGTAAGCTTATTAAAGTGGTTGTAAACCCTATAAAAAAAAAAACTGGTATCGATGATGTCACTCCCGCACATGTGTGAGGGAGCCGCCGGTAACTGACTGAAGCAACGGCACATATGTGCCATTGCTTCAGTTTGCTCTAGTGTGCATGTGCTGATGACATTGGCACATGCAGGGGACAGGGGACAGGGGCTAGCTCCTAAACCGTGCAGGTTTAGGTGATATCCTGGGTAGCTACATGTACGCCTTATTATAGACTTACCTGTATCATAAAGTGGTTGTAAAGGGTTTACAACCACTTTAAAGATGTCTATACAAAAAATATTTTTAAACAAAATTCTGCATTTGAGAATCATCCAATCACAATGTTATTATGTATATATCGCATCCAGCCTTGAATAATGATTTGGTGGTTGCATGCCAAACAATGGGGAGAATTATGATGGTGTGCTACCAGCATAACTAGGATATGTTGCTTTTACATTATAGTTTATAGCAGTGTTTCTCAACTGTTTTACCTTGGTGGATAACTTGGCGAAAAGTTTGAGTTCTCTGAGAACCCCGGAACATTGGACCTGATCAGCGAGATGTGGATATAATAGTTATTGTGTTTACCTCTGTATTTGCGGCTCCAGTGAACTCAGAGGGAAGTGCCATGTGAAGTAGAGAGAACGGAAGCATGTTCCTGAAGCAGGAAATGACATCCTGTGTATGGCAGTGCCAAATGCACACTGCAGAAAAGGGTAGCAGAGAACAGGTGTATGCAGTTCAGACTGAATGTTTGTGGGCCGAGATCATAATAGCTTTATAACATTCACATTGGGCACAGCCATGTTAAATAGGATTAAGCTGAATTTAGAGATTTAATTTTTCTTAAATTCAATCCAAAAATAAAAGATGTATGTGAAAATGTGTAAATTCTTAAGGCTTAATGGACTCCAACTAGCTTCTGAGAGTTACAGAAGCTTTAAACTATCCTAGACCTTTTCTTGTTGCAAAAAATGGTCTCTTGTTAGCTTTAAATTAATATATATATATATATATATATATATATATATATACTGTATATATATATATATATATATATATATATATATATATATATATATATATATATATATATTCACAGCAAGAAACAAATAAACAAAGAGAGAGGAAAAAAAAATATATAACATAAATTAATTAATTAATAAATACATTTTAATCACAATTTTCTAATGCCACAAATACCAAGAACACTTATGAAACAAACTAGACTCTGCTAAACCCCCCGCTCTAAAAAAAAATAACCTTTAAAAAAGTAAATTTTTTAAAAGGCATTTCATTTAAGCAGCTTTGTTGCAAAATAGGTAATTTTGTGTTTAAATTAGTTTAGATGAAAGCACTTTGCTCAACCCTAATGTAGAATCAGCAGCATTCAGGCTTAGAGTAGCATCAAAAGTCCTGATTCTATGTAGCTTCTTCATGGCAGTTTTACTGACCTGAACAAAAATCATATTGTTAAAAAAGGTGCAAAAAAAAAAGACGAAATTCCCGCCGCTGATTACTTGGTGACTTAAACACAGCTGTGAATGTAAATATCATTTTAGATGTTTCTGAATATCTATTCAGCAGAAAAACCTATAGCACCTAATGATTGCCTTCACTGCATGTTGGTGTCTGATACAGAAAACTATTCAGATTGTCCCTCTAGGCTTTGTCACTGATGGAGACGTGGAAGGTGTGCACCTGACCTTTGTCTCTGACACCTTTATATCTTTGTCAGCATGGCATAGATAACGTGCTAGGTACATATTAATCTGAAGCCCATGTTCTTATGCTGAATCTGAGTGAATTATCCACCTCACATTGTGTGTTATCATGAAGTAGCAAATACAGCTTTACAAGGAACATCATGAAACGCTACTGAAACCACTCACATGAATACTGCAGTTAGTACTGCTTTAATACCTCTTGCCCTTAAACTTGTGTTACTACTATGTTTACAACTGCTCTTACTAAAAGTATTAATAATAAGCAGTGGAGGAGCTCTATAATTCCGACTCCTTTACACATGTGGCTGTCATTGGCACACTTCTAAAAAGCAATCCATGATTCTTTTCATAGGCATTTAACACAAGATAAGGAGGTGATATGTCTTAACCAAGTAAATGCCACACCACCACACCATTGCACATGCTTAAGGATCGGTTGCTATGTGGCCCTATTTGCTTTAAAATCCCTGCCTCGCCACCTTCCACAGCTTTCTTATGCTCTCTGTCCCTCCGGGAGACCCTGAGCAACCAGCCAGTGCTTCCTCCAGATGATCGGAGAGCTAAACAAAGCCAAGGGTCAGCTCTCATCTGCTCTTGGCTATGATAACCCCGAAGCGATGACCTGATATCACTTCCAGGTTTACCCAGACGTCAACAGCGCCATTTAAAAAAATCAAAAGCATTCAAACACATGGATCTTGGTGAGATCTAATGCTTTTAAGTGCAGAGAAGGGCAAAATACCTGTCACTGCCTATTTCTGTCACAAGGATGGTTACATTCTGTGTGACAGCAATAAAAGAGATACACAAATAATTAAAAGCAACAGTGTAAAAATAAAAAATAAAATGAATTACATTTCCCCTGTCCCCCTTGTGCTTGCGCACAAAGGCAAACGCACAAGTTGGTCCCACATGCAAACAGCAATCATCCCACACACCTGAGGTATCACTGCGTCGTCAGATCATGGGTAATAGTTCTAGCACTGGACTTCCTTTGTAGATCTAAATAACCTATATAGGCTGTTAGAGCTTTGCCTATGGATAGTAAAGTTTACATTGTTTGTTGCCATTGCACGGGCAGGCACAATTTTAAAGCGTAACATGTTTGGTAGCTATTTACTCAGCGTAAGATCATCTGTTATATTTTACTAATAAATTGGGTTATGTATTGTATTTTACGTTAAAAAGGATATTTTCCCCAAAAAATGTGTTTTGCAAAACCTACAAATTTAAACGCATCAGTGGGGAATTTTTTACAGTAACATGAGGCATTTCTACAGCACCATCAGCTGCCTTAGCTGTAAAGGTAGTGGCAGTAAAATGCAGCTCAACTGCATGTTTTTACTTCTTTATCTAATTGATCCGCAATTCAATCAAAATGATCAAATCTGCAAAGAAATAGAACAGTGCCACTAGTATGTTCACAACTGCTCTTACTAGAAGTAATATTAATAAGCAGTGGAGGAGCTCTCTAATTCCAAATCCTTTAGGCTATGCTTACATATGCAGCTGTCACTAAAATATTTCCGTGGACTCGGATTTACCCTGGTTCTCCTCCTTCTTGGAAAACCGATCACAAATAGTGAAACTAGGTCCTTTCACTTCTGAAAAATGCACAGTGTCATGCGGAGTCCCTCAGGGATCCCCCTTGTCGCTTGTATTATTCTATCTCCGCCTTCTTTTTGAAATCATCAGTAACCAGAAGTTACTCTACCACTCCTACGCGGATGACACGCAACTATATTTTCGCATCTGCAACAACATGGATCATTATCTCGAACTAGAGAAATGCCTTTGATAGAAAATTGGATGACGAAGTTACCTTAAACTCAGCGGCTCAAAAACAGAACTTCTCCTGTTTCACGCCAAGCGAAAGAGACTTCCCGCATTGACATGGACACCCCCCCCTCATTCTGGGACAAACCATCACCCCTAGCACCAAAGTCAAAAGTCTCGGAATCATTTTTGACACCCACATGACAATGGATGCACAAATAGGGTCAGTAGTCAGCGCATCCCACCATCTGCTGTGCCTACTACGTAGACTCGTTCCCTTTATCCCAAAAGAAGACATAGAAGTCGTGGTGGGAACAATTACCAACTCCAGACTCGACTATGCAAATGCCCTTTTCCTCAGACTCCCAAAATACCAAATCACTCGTCTGCAAGTCATTCAAAATACGACCACTCGACTTGTGACTGGGAAAAAAATATGGAAATAAATCTCACCTTCACTGAGATCCCTTCATTGGTTGCCAGTGAAAGACAGAGTTACCTTTAAGGCCGCATACACATGATCAAACAAGTCCGCTGAAACTGGTCCGCAGACCAGTTTCAGAGGACATGTTCGATCGTGTGTACGGCCTATCGGACCGTTTTCCAGCGGACTGAAGTTTTAAAACATGCTTTAAAACCTGTCCGATGGAAACCTGTCCGTTGGACAGGTTCGATGGTTAGTACACAAAATCAACGGACCAACCTCGCATGTTTAGAATCAAGTCGACGCATGCTTGGAAGCATTGAACTTTGTTTTTTCATCACGTCGTTGTGTCCTACGTCACCGCGTTCTGGTCTGATCAGATTTTGGTCCGATGGTGTGTACGCACATGAGACCATCAGACAAGCTCAGAGTTGTCTGATGAAAACGGTGCGTCGGACAAGTCTCATCAGACATGTTCAATCGCGTGTACGCGGCCTAAGGCACTCTGTCTGACGCATAAGTGTGTTCAAGGAAATGCCCCCCAATATCTATGCAAAAAATTAAAATGTCACAACCCTAATCGCGTTCTCCGATCCACTGACCAAAATCTACTCCAGATACCCAACGCCAGATACAAGTCCAAAGGAGAACAAAGATTTGCAGTCCAAGGACCTAGACTATGGAACGCTCTACCAACCAGCATGCGAATGGAGGTGAATCACTTGCCCTTCAGAAAAAAACTCAAAACCCATCTTTTCTGAAGGCAAATATACAGTAGGAAATGGATACTAAGCGCCCAAAGGCGATTCAGTTCGCATGTGTTGCACTATATAAGTTTCTCACTCGCTCACTCACTCAATATGATCATTTTTTGACTGACCAGATTATAAGATTACATGGTGGATACAGAGATATGATCAATGACTTACAATTGAAAGTTACAACTGTATCTTAGCTGTCAATCAAAATCCACTTCCCTGTGTGTGGTATACTGATTGAATAGGTTGTCAACTATAGATTGATTATTCTGATTAGAAGAGATTGATCAAAAAATAAAGCTAATTTTTATTGAAGCATGTATGGCCACCATAATACTGATTTTCCTTTTTTATGTTAATTGCATTTATTATAAGTAAAGTGTTAGACTGGGTTGACATTGTTGAGAACATGTGCAATGGTTAATCCAATATTAACCACTTAACAAACACACTATAGCCGAATGACGGCTACAGCGTGGCTTGATAACTCTGGGAGGGCATACTATGCCATCCTTCCAGAATCGTGCTCCTGCATGCCCCCTGTGGTGCGCAGATGTGAGTGTCCGTGACCGCATCATGGATCGCGGTGAATGGCCACTGGCAGCGGGTGTTTACCACATCATCAAATGATGAAAAGATCACTTGTAAACAAACTGGCTTCTTGTCAGGTTTCTCTCTCCCCTCTCTGTACCGATCAGTGCAGTGTGAGAGGAGAGGGGGAGAGATCGGGTGCAGCAGTGTTGTGGGCTGGATCTGTAGTGCCCACAGCGCTGGTCTGTGCCCATTGCAGCCTCATCCTTCCAGACATCCATGCTCAGCCCCCTAGATACTGTTACTCATGCATCAATACTCAGCCATCCATGCTCAGCCATCCATGCTTAGCCATCCCATCCATACTCAGCCATCCCATCCACCCCCAACCATGTCCGGCAATACACAGCCATACCAAGCCATACCCAGCCATACTCAGCCATACCCAGCCATACTCAGCTGTACCCAGCCATACTCAGCTATACCCAGCCATACTCAGCCATACCCAACCATACTCAGCTGTACCCAGCCATACTCAGCTATACCCAGCCATACTCAGCCATACTCAGCCATACACAGCCATATCAAGCCATACTCAGCCATCCTCAGCTGTACCCATCCATACTCAGCTATACCCAGCCAGCTGTACCCAGTCATACTCAGTCATACTTAGCAATACTCAGCCATACCCAGCAAAACTCAGCCATACTCAGCAATACCCAGATATACTTAGCCATACCCAGCCATACTCAGCCATACCCAGCAATACTTAGCCATACTCACCCATACCCAGCCATACTCATCCATACCCAGCAATACTCAGCCATACCCAGCCATACTCAGCAATACCCAGCCACATTCAGCCATCCCCAGCCATACTCAGCCTTACCCAGCAATACTCAGCCATCCCCATTCATGCTCATCCATGGCACATCCATACCACTACAGTGCCCATCAGTGCCAGGCTGTGGAAAAGTCTCACCCATGTGGTATCACTGTACTCACCATGCCTCTTACTAAATACCTTAAAATGTATTTGTACTTTCCTGGCTTGTTAGGGTTTCAAGAAATGAGATAGGCCGCCAGTACTTCAGGTGTGATACATTTTCAGAGATTAGCACCATAGCTTGTGGACTCTATAACTTTGACAAAGACCAAATAATATACACCAATTTGGGCTATTTTTACCAACGATATGTAGCAGTATAAATGTTGGCATTTTTATTTTATTTTTTTACAGAATTTTCAGTCTTTTTTCTTTTATAGCGCAAAAAAAAAAAAACAGCGGTGATTAAATACCACCAAAAGCTCTATTTGTGTGAAAAAAAGGACAAACGTTTCATATGGGTACAGTGTTGTATGACTGATTAATTGTCATTCAAAATGTGAGAGCAACAAAATTGAAAATTGGTCTGGTTAGGAAGGGGGTTTAAGTGCCCAGTGGTCAAGCGGTTAGGGACACTCCAATGTATCTTTCCAACACACCTGTATCACAACACACCACAATGCACAGTAATACACTAGCATTAGGAAAAAAAGTGCATACACATTTCTGGTGCATTTTTCTGCATTACGCAATCCAATAAAAATTAAGGCAATACCTCTGCACAGTGCAATTTAATGCTTAGCATAATGTGCCTGCATAACAGGCATGTGTTACTGCGGCACAACACTGTGAATCCAGCCTAAGAGTAACACTTACAGGTATTTATTACCTCTCACAGAGCTCACTTTACTCCCCCCTGCTGGTGCCTTTATCCACATTTCTTTTTAGAAGGACAGAGCCAGTATAAGTTAACACAAAAATATTCTCCTGCGCTCTGGTGTATCGCCAAACTGGGTATGTCAGTATAGTCTTATAGCAAAGTCTGAAGTCTTGCAGCCCTCCACAGAACCAAGGGTGTTCATAGAACTACAAAAAAAAAAAAGAAAAGAAAGGAGGGCGCACCGACCTTGTGCATTACCACTTAAAAGTTTTATTATACAAGATAAAAAAGCAATGGTCCTACTCACAAATCAATCAGAAGTATGCGCTTTTTCAAAACAGCTGAGACTGGACCTCACGGCACCTGCCAGTCAAACCTTTGACATCAACATGGCTGACGCGTTTCTGGGGCGTACCCCTTTCCTCAAAGCCTAGATGGTCCTAGGCTTTGAGGAAAGGGGTACGCCCCAGAAACGCGTCAGCCATGTTGATGTCAAAGGTTTGACTGGCAGGTGCCGTGAGGTCCAGTCTCAGCTGTTTTGAAAAAGCGCATACTTCTGATTGGTTTGTGAGTAGGACCATTGCTTTTTTATCTTGTATAGTAAAACTTTTAAGTGGTAATGCACAAGGTCGGTGCGCCCTCCTTTCTTTTCTTTTTTTTTCCAGTATAAGTTGAGACATCATCCAGGCTTTCCTTACTGGATGGAGCTGCTAGAGATGACACAGTCATGCAAATTATGGGGCCTGTGCAGCTCATTGCTATGAAAAGTATGACAAAGATTAGCACTTACTGCAATTTCTTAGTGTACGCTCTCAGCGAGCCCCGCCCGTCGGGAAACCCGTCGAGCAAATAGAGAACAGGTTCTCTATTTGCTCGACGGCCCGTCGGGATGAATGGCTGGTTGCCTTTCCCGACGGGCGGGTCGCCGATTCTGACGGCCGGCAGAGAACCTCGACGGGCGGAACGATGTGTTCCGCTCGTCGAGTTTCTCTGCCGTGTGTACGGGGCTTTACCCTGTACCTTGCTAGAAAGTTATCGCAGTCTGATCACTGGTTGAGAGGAGACTCAAGAAATGCTTCCTCCTGCTTACAGCAGAAGTGGATGTAAACCCACTATCATTCTTTATAAACTACTGCCATGGTGCTGATCTATAAGGATATACATGCCTCCTGCATGTATCCTTACCTGCCAAATGTCTTCCCTCTGTCTGTTATAAGAACTGAAAAACTACAGATTCTGTGTGTGGATCTGTTGTCTGGAGCTCGGTGGGTGGAGTCGTGATGTCAGTAGACTCCCCGCCCACCTCTACACTCCCCTTGTCAACATGCATTTTTTCCTGTGTATTCCATACACTAAATTCTGCTGTCATCACTAACATCCAGTCAAAATCCAGAAAAGTAAACACATGACTTCAGAAAAAGAGTGGGGTTTGGAATTAAAAAATAATGCCTGTCTCAAGCTAGTACATGAGATATGTAAATAACCTGTCATTCAGAGCAAGGGGGAAGAACGGACAAAAGTTTTCTCCTGTTTGTCCGTTTATCTCACTGAAAAAAGAAAAGAGGATTGCTCAGAGCTGGATTAACTGTTTGTGGCAAGACTGGGCACAGATGATTGGAAATGTTATACTCTACATTGTGACATAACAAATAAATAACAACAATTGGGTTTACATCCACTTTAAAGACAGATTTTTTATTTTATTTTTGGATAGAGTGAAGAAGGATTAGAACACCAGTCAGTTTTTGTTATTGTCGGGGCCTTCGTTAGAGAAATTCACCCTCACTATTTGTCCTGTTTACCGTTATGATCATAAGTGAGAATCACAAATTTTGGATTGACATCATTACAGTAAGGGGGAATCCTCCAATGGGGACACTAGTTCTGGTGATCTGGGGGCCCCCAATGGATTCCCTTAATTTTCAGGGATCACGTGTGAGGTCCCACCCAACTGGAGACTCAGATCCCCTGAAGACACTTGTTACAGAGAAACACGTTGTGAGCGGCCTCACATGCACGGCCGATCCGCCCTATAGGCTCACAATGCAAGCCGCTTAGGGCCCCGCAATGCTGCCAAGGGCCCCCCAAATTACTAGAGGCCCCGCCTGGTGAAAAGTAATTTTCGCCCCCTCATCCCGCTTCTCAACTCGCTGGCTGCATGGGAGAAGTGGTAAGAAGTCAGCCCCCCCCCCCCGCTTCTCAATTTAATGTAAGATGTCATTTCCCGACAGCAGAACACCCCCTCCCCCGCTTCTCAACTTTATTAATGTGACATGTCACCTGTCGTCAGCGCCCCCCGCTTCTCATTTTTAATGTGCCATGTCATTTTGCTTAGGGCCCCAGGGAGGCCAGGATCAGCACTGCTCACATGTAAAGTTGTTCAATAAGTGGGGTTGACCGTTTGGACCTGCTTGCTGTTTGTAATACATGTTGTTTAATTCCTTGGAGATTGCAAGTGTAATTTTATTGTTTTAATAAAATTAATTGGTGAAATACTACACTATGTGGTTCTCCCTCTTTACTTAAATCCCCTTCATGGAGTCTATTTCAGCTTAGGAGTTCAGGGAACTTTTGTATTCTGGATCGTGGCGTTCAGTGATCTCCTTCTGGGATCAGAGCAGCTGGTAGGGCGCTCATTTAACCAGCTGTGGTGATTCCTTTCGGGAGCTCTTTTCATGGTGATGCACATACTTATCTTTTCACTGCATAAGAGAGGAAATGCTGATGTTTTGGAACTGAGCACCTTTTGCACTATAATACAGTTGCACTATCATTTTTGCACAGTTTTGCACAGTTCTTGCACATTATATATGGACTTTACTTACAGTACCTTTAAAAAGTATTCTTACCCCTTGACATTTTCCTAATTTTGTCATGTTACAACCAAAAAAGCGAATACATTTTATTGGGATTTTATGTGATCGACCAACACAAAGGGGGTTATTTACTGAAGGCAAATCCACTTTGCAATACAAGTGCACTGCAAGTGCACTTGGAAGTGCAGTTGCTCTGGATCTGAGAGGGACATGCAAGAAAAATATAAACCAGCTTTAGTGCAAAACGGAGGGGGAGTAGAAGAAAATAGGATTGAATGTGATAATGACTTGCAGATCCCTTATAACAATCCACACAATCCCAGTGTGCTTCTAGCCACTCACCTCCAAAATAGACCCCAATGGGTCTAGTCAAGCATCAAGGTAATCATTTGTGGTAAGCTGGATCTCCTTCCTCTCTGTTGTGGATCTTTCAGCTGGACAGGGAACAACTACAGCTTTCAACAGCTCCTTTCCTTCATGGTCTGTGCCCTGTGATAACCTTGCTCCAAATACTACTCCAGATCTGAGATATCAATAGGGTAGAAAAAACTCCATAGTGTAGTAGTTTAAAAATATAGTATATTTTTTTAAAAGATGGTGTTTTAACATCTAAAATGGCAAAAAAGCCAGCAGCATGCAGATAGGTAGCAAAAACAGCAGCTTGCATAAAAACAGTGTGTCAAATTGAGAACTTGCGGTCTCGTCCGTGACTTGAAGTGACATCATCGGGCTCCCGCCGACACGTTACGTCACAACACACGTGACTTTTTTAAGGGAAAAGTGCCCAGTAGACACGTGGTTAGTATAAGATGAGTTTATAATAAGTTTATGGTGCTTTACTGTGTTTCTTATGAGAAGTTAATTTGTATAAGAACAGCACACTTTGGAATTTTGTTTTATTATAGTTTGTTGCTCATCCTGCCCAGATTGGTGGTTTAGATGCAGCAGTCATTTTTAATAATTTCTTGTCACTTTATTTCAAGCTCAGTCAAAATGGAAAAGTAAAAAAGTGGGGGATAGTTGAATATTAGTGGTATATTTACCAAAACATACAGTAGTGGTATCTTTGACGTGGTAAAATTGGCAATTGCATACACTGAATATCCATAAAGAACCAGGACTAGAAAGATGGTGAGGAGCAAGCTAAGTCACAAACTGACAATGTTAGGGGCATATAGGCAAAAAAAAAACATAGATGTATCCCATTGAGTATTCCTCCCAACAGAAATTCAACCATGGAAAAAAGATGAACCAAATTAAAGAGACAAAAAGGAACCTACC
This sequence comes from Rana kukunoris, assembly GCA_029574335.1. Lineage (NCBI taxonomy): Eukaryota > Metazoa > Chordata > Amphibia > Anura > Ranidae > Rana > Rana kukunoris. The sequence goes on from JAJQKJ010000764.1 coordinate 139,707, forward strand.
AAAAAATCCAACAGCAAAGAAATCGAACAGGCTGCCTGGCTTACTGTCAGCAGTGATCCACAGCCAAAGATTTATAAAGGGGAGGGAGGTAGGTCTAACTTGGCATACACCAAAGAGAACATTCCTCCTGCACAAAGGAGCAAGAGGGAGAAGCCTCAGGGGGCAAATCAATCAATGGCCCGGGAAACGCTCTATTCTACACCTTTGAGTGGTAATGGTGTCTCCTGCCTCACCAGTGGTGGGTGGCGTCACATCCGCCAGCATGCATATTGCACGCATTCTAACAGCTAGAAGAGGCGCTTGCACATGCACAAAAGATCCACTGGGTTTTAGAGGCCCAGGGCAGCCCAAACTGGGTAGAAAAGTCATGCTGGATCAATAGATCCAGTCGTTAAAGGGGATGCAGGGGAATGATGCATGATGCATGCAATAATGTATGAAAAACAGAGCAGGTGGGGACTGCACATGCCAGGAGCCCTTTTCTCTACCCAACTACCCAAAGTTGGCAGAACCCTAAAAACAACAGAGAGTTAGCATAACAATTTTTGTTTATCAGAGAGCACCATGCCAAATTGCAGCTAATGTACATTGCCATGAATAAAGTGTACATTTTGTACACTTCAAATTAAGTTTGTACAAAAAAAGGAAGCCGTGTGATGCACTGAATCGGTCTGTGTACTGCCCCCTACCACAGCTGGGAATGGACATGCTCTGGCAGCTCTCTCCTCCCATGTTCCTCCTGCTTTGTGTCCCGATTCCTAGCAGGCCACAGAACGATACTGATCTAGCGGCTCAGGGGTTAAGGACCTCTTCCATAGTGAATCTTCTTGCATGATGTGTTATAAAAAAAGGAGGACATAACACATAATTGTGGGTGGGGGTTGCCACATAAAAACTGAAAAATAAATCTGTCCATTTTCTCATGTATATTGCAAGAAGCGTAAAAAGGATGTAGGTATAGGGGCAGTTGCTGTGGCTGCCCATACACGTATACCCACCCAGGATGGTTATAATGGATCTCGGTACTGATATACAACAATGTTTTTTTCAGTATAAAAAATGTGTTTAATACATATAAAATAACATACAACGACATACAAAAATTCAATAAAGTATCATAAACAACTACTAACGGTTCCCCTGTGAGGTATCTGTTGAAGTGGAGTATAGACGAGTCTTTCCTCAACTAGTTCTGTAAGATTGTGTATGTTGTAAGAAGAACAGGGGTAATATGTCAGGTATTTGCTTTTTTTTTTTTTTTTAGAAATGGTTTTAAATGGCTCGCTATAGATAGGCTTAATGGAGTTATTTTTTAATTTCATTTTTCTCGAAGTTTCAAGGGTATCTTTCTTTGATTGAATCCAGCATACTGTGGCTGGATTTGGTGTGAGAAGAATTCTTGGAATTCTCTGTTTTGTAACATATCACTCTTCATTTTCGCTCTTCAAGTCGGCAAGCCAGTTCAAGGATTCACTGACACAATTTATCTATTACCTGGGCTCTGACTGCTTATGAATGCCATGGCAAACCATCATGAAGAAGGCTTTCTGTAATGTATGAAAGTGTCATGTTGTTAGGTGTCACAGTGAATAAGAGTACATATTTTCTTGGTTTTATTTCTCTATGTAGAAATTTTAAAGCAACATTTTATCAACATTTTATTATCTTGTTTTTTACAAGTGTTTTATTTTGATATCATTTAACTTAGCAGGAAACAAAAATTACAATAATAACCCAAATCAATAGTATAACCCAAAACACATTTTTTTTAATAGAGTAGACAAGGGTTAGAACCCCTATCATGTTCTTATTGATGTCTGTGTCCTCACTAAAAATAATTTTCATTCTGCCTTGCTGACATTTGTCATGCTGACCAATATTAATTATATATTTCCGTGCTTAACCACTTAAGACCCGGACCAATACGCTGGCAAATGACCCAAGGGGTTTTTGCGATTCGGCACTGCGTCGCTTTAACAGACAATTGCGCGGTCGTGCGATGTGGCTCCCAAACAAAATTTGCGTCCTTTTTTTCCCACAAATAGAGCTTTCTTTTGGTGGTATTTGATCACCTCTGCGGTTTTTATTTTTTTGCGCTATAAACAAAAATAGAGCGACAATTTAAAAAAAAATGCAATATTTTTTACTTTTTGCTATAATAAATATCCCCCAAAAATATATAAATCAACATTTTTTTTCCTCAGTTTAGGCCGATACGTATTCTTCTACATATTTTTGGTAAAAAAAATCGCAATAAGCGTTTATCGGTTGGTTTTCGCAAAATTTTTTAGCGTTTACAAAATAAGGGATAGTTTTATTGCATTTTTATTAATTATTTTTTTTTTTACTACTAATAGCGGCGATCAGCGATTTTTTTCGTGACTGCGACAATATGGCGGACACTTCGGACAATTTTGACACATTTTTGGGACAATTGTCATTTTCACAGCAAAAAATGCATTTAAATTGCATTGTTTACTGTGGAAATGACAGTTGCAGTTTGGGAGTTAACCACAGGTGGTGCTGTAGGGAATGTGTGCCCTAATGTGTTGTTTACAACTGTAGGGGGGTGTGGCTGTAGGTGTGACGTCATCGATCGCGTCCCCCTATTACAGGGATGACGCGATCGATGCTCCGGCCACAGAGAAGCACGGGGAAGCCGTGTGTACACACGGCTCTCCCCGTTCTTCCGCTCCAGGGAAGGATCGCCGCACTGCAGCGGCGATCGGGTCCCGGTCCTGGAGCTTCGGACCGGGTCGCGGGCGCGCGCCCGCGGGCGCACGCCCGCGACCCACGGCTGGGTACTAAAACCAACGTATATATACGTTGATGTGCCCAGCCGTGCCATTCTGCCGACGTAAATGTGCAGTAGGCGGTCCTTAAGTGGTTAATAACCAATGTTAATGTGACCAGATCACTGGCTGCTACTCTATGGCCACGTACACATGATCACACCGGTCCGATGAAACTTGTCAGACGGACCGTTTTCATCGGACCACGCTGAAGTCTGATAAGCGTACACACCATCGGACCAAAAATCCGATCAGGCCAGAATGCGGTGACGTAGAACACAACGACGTGCTAAAAAAACGAAGTTCAATGCTTCCAAGCATGCGTAGACTTGATTCTGAGCATGCGTGGGTTTTTGGTCCGATGCTTTTGTGTACTAACCATCGAATCTGTCTGAGGGACAGGTGTCCGTTGGACATATTTTAAAGCAGGTTTTAAAACTTTGGTCCGCCGTACACACCATCGAATTTGTCCAATGAAACTGGTCTTCAGACAAGTTTCATCGGACTGGTCTGATCGTCTGTACGCGGCCTATTAGGTACTGTAAATTATATATTAAAAAATATCAAACTAGAACTGAAAAGTCCAAATGATAAAACAGCGCTTATTTAAGTTGGTTAGATGCCCAACTGCATAGAGGCATTTGCGTGATGACGATGCAACAAAGATTTTCTACAGTGATGGGTGCTTGTAATGATAGGTATGTTATGGATCCTACACCTGCTCCCAATCTTCACCACAAGTGAGGCAAACTCCCCTTCGGGATACAAACTCACCAGAAGGCCAATAAACATGAGACTTAAGAGGTAACTTTCACTGGAACATCCGTCAGCACTGCCGGGGTTAGCATGGGTTAATACTCCATATATATATATATATATATATATATATATATATATAAAGACAAGAAGGCACCAACATAGCGTAATCCCGCTTTTAATAGATAAAAGAGTACCCCTTTAACATAGTAAGCAAACCCCAGCTCCAAATGCACGTACCGTCAGTATAAAGGTGATGAGCATATAAAGTTAGAGTGACTTTGAATGGTATCTAAGGCCCCAGAAGCTTGCGTGTTGTTGCCACAGCCGTATATGTAAATTATATACATAGGTGTTTTGAGCACTACCTGGTTACATGAAAACAAATCCCCACTTCTGTACTCCTGATAAATACATTTGCAATAAGCAATTAAACCAATTTTGCAATAAACAATTGAAAAACAAATTATGGTTGCTCCTTAGTTGCTGTTTGCTCACTTCCTAAATTTAGACCCCGCTTATATGAGCCCTCTTATGAGGCATACCCTTGCTATCTGGGATTCCACCAAATATTTTAGTAAATTGCTCTCCCCCACACTTACCCCTCTCACCTCTTTTGGGTAACCCAATGTTTCCTCTGGGACTGGAGTCCACTGGAGCCTTTCATTGGTGGCACATAATTTTTTTTGTGCCCATTCTTTTCTCAAGGGCCGCACCAACTATACTTGGACATAAATTAGGTAAAAATGCCATGCTTCGTGCTCCAAATTATTATGATTCCTACAAATAAAACATTGTCTCTCCACCATATTCACAAATGGATCCCTTACAAATTGGCTATCACTATTTGAGCATATATGTCACCATAAACCTCTCTCCCCTAAACTGATCTCTATTCTCTACCCTCAATTGAATAATTCCAGCCACCATATAGATCACGCTTACATTTCCAAGTGGGAGACATATCTCTGGCATACCAGGGATAGAGCAGACTGGTTGTATATATGAGCCATAATAACCACCTGCTCTATTAACCACTTAAGACCCGGACCAAAATGCAGGTAAAGGACCTTGCCCCTTTTTGCGATTCGGCACTGCGTCGTTTTAACTGACAATTGCACGGTCGTGCGACGTGGCTCCCAAACAAAATTGGCGTCCTTTTTTCCCCACAAATAGAGCTTTGTTTTGGTGGTATTTGATCACCTCTGCGGTTTTTATTTTTTGCGCTATAAACAAAAATAGAGCGACAATTTAAAAAAAAAATGCAATATTTTTTACTTTTTGCTATAATAAATATCCCCCAAAAATATATAAAAAAACATTTTTTTTCCTCAGTTTAGGCCGATACGTATTCTTCTACATATTTTTGGTAAAAAAAATCGCAATAAGCGTTTATCGGTTGGTTTTCGCAAAATTTATAGCGTTTACAAAATAAGGGATAGTTTTATTGCATTTTTATTAATTGTTTTTTTTTACTACTAATAGCGGCGATCAGCGATTTTTTTCATGACTGCGACATTATGGCGGACACTTCGGACAATTTTGACACATTTTTGGGACAATTGTCATTTTGAAGCAAAAAATGCATTTAAATTGCATTGTTTACTGTGGAAATGACAGTTGCAGTTTGGGAGTTAACCACAGGGGGCGCTGTGACTTTGAGTGTTCCCTGTGTGTGTGTTTACAACTGTAGGGGGGTGTGGCTGTAGGTGTGACGTCATCGATCGCGTCCCCCTATAACAGGGATGACGCAATCGATGCTGCGGCCAAAGAGAAGCACGGGGAAGCCGTGTTTACACACGGCTCTCCCCGTTCTTCAGCTCCAGGGACGGATCGCCGCACTGCAGCAGCGATCGGGTCCGCGAGTCCCGCGGTCCCGGTCCTGGAGCTTCGGACCGGGTCACGGGAGCGTGCCGCGGGCGCGCGCCGGTGACCCACGGCTGGGTACTAAAATCAACGTACTGTATATATACGTTGATGTGCCCAGCCGTGCCATTCTGCCGACGTAAATGCACAGTAGGCGGTCCTTAAGTGGTTAATGTGAACACTATCAAGTTTGCATTCAAAACAGTTACCAGGTGGTACCTTCAGCCTTCCCATACTCGCCTGTGCTTTTGTGGTTGTACAATGCCGGGTGATGAGTTACATACCTGTTAGAGTTGTCCTATGGTTACCTGGTTTGGACCAAGGTTTTTCAAGCTCATACATTCTTTGTTTAATCGCTCTTTCCTTAGAGATCCTTGGCATGTCTTATTATTACACATTAAACCACCTGATTTTGCTAAAAACCCAATTTAAATTGATATTTAAATGTTTACATATATCTAACTAGAAAATGTGCTTTTAAAATAAACTCTCACTGACCTCTATAGCAATAGATACTGTGGAGAAACTCATCCTCAAAATGCACTGGCCGCCAAAAACATGATGGCTTCCATTTTGTCTCCTGTTATTGAATTATGAATATAAGTATCTTGGACAAACAAGTTTTTTCAGTTTTCATGTGGATTTCTTCCTTTTACCATTGGCACTCCTCGCCTTGTTGCAGAGTTGCTAAAGTCATTTCATAATATTTGGCCACCACATTTATTTTGCTGTAATAAAGATTGGAGTGCAGTGCCTCAAATCTCCTCACTCTTGCTTGGCAAAAATGGGACTTCTTGCCAATGTTGGTAATAGGGAGGGAACAAAAGTCTCATATTTTTTTCCAAGAAAAGGTAGAAGCCTTAAAAAAAAAACCTGACACTTGATGACTGCCCCCTTTAAATGATGCCACGTCCCTAGAAACAGTACAAATGCAGGAGATAATGGGTGGGATTTTAATGGAACAAACAAAATATTACAAGAATCCCTTGTACATAAAGGGCACACATATAGATACAGTACATGTATACCCCAAAAAGCCACACTGTGATTTTGGTGTGGAAATGCACCCCAATGCATTTCAGTGTTTGTTGTCTTCTTCAATCTTCATTATCCTTTACTATGTTGAATCACATATATTGTCGATAGTGTCAAATCCGTATCTAGCTGCCTCCACCGTGCTTATATTCTCAAAATAGGATATAACCCAAAGAATTAAAATAGAATTGGTGTGACGCTTATTATATTACTGACTGTAAATAAATAAATTAATTAATTAATAACTTGTGTACGTTGCGTTTTTGCATATAGTGCCATATACATATGTGCCATCCATCCCATCGTGACGTTTGCTGTGCATTAGTACATATATAAAAGTAATATGAAGTCTCAAAGAATATAGAAAGTTTCTGTATAAAGTTCAAATAAATACCAATTTTCCAAGAAGTGCAGTATAAAAAGACTGGTGACTGGTATGGCCACTCCTGATGACATCAATGTGCTGAAACGCATTGGGTGGGATCTGTTGCAACACTTCCGCATTTTTGGTTGGTGGAACACAGGTGGTTATAGGAAGTAATATGTGTGCTATATTTTGTATGCAATGCAAGCATTATTACAGAGTACATGGATTTTAAATGTTCCTATGGTTTAATATAAAACATTACACTAATGGAGGCTGTTCTTCCGTTCTTTTTCCCCCTCATTTGCATGCACTAAAGATTGAGATTTTTTAGCACCAGTAACTTTATACAGCACTTTATGATTTGATTTTATTTGTACTTTGCACAGAGACTTTTTATATTTTAAGATACTTCATATTGCTTTTTTATAATTACAGGCATACCCCACTTTTAGGTACACAATGGGGTTTATTTACTATCGCTGGCTCACTTCTGCATAGAAACCAACCAGCTCCCAGGTTTTATTACCAGGCTTAATTGAACAAGCTGGGGTTAGAAGCTCATTGGTTTCTATGCAGAACTAAGCCGGATTTTGCGCTCTCCAGCTATAGTAAATACACCCCATTGTGTACTTAAATGTGGGGTATGTCTGTACTAATGCACAGCATACACCATGATGGGACAGATGGGCACATGCATATATGGCACTATAGATTTAGGTAACACAAGTTATTAATTTATTTTTTCCACAGCTATTTTTTTTTAATTCTACTTAAATGATGCTCGAAGTCAGGGGTATCGTAGTGCTGCCAAGGAGATATTAGCAGGGTGGGCTGAATGATGGTTATGTTTGGATTGATTTAGAGGCCAAAGGATCTGCTGTTTTTTTTTTCAAAACCTGATCCTCCTACGACCACACTATTATTGTCACCTTATAAATCACTGCAGTGTACTTTTTGTCCTGCATTTTCCCCCCACAGCAATGCTTCAGAAGGCCTAAGGTTAGCAGCATGGCAAACAATCAGCCTTGTGTGAAAATGTAAAAAAAAAAAATCTTGGTAAACAGTAAAATGTTGTAGACTAACCATAGAAAAATAAAGTTAAAACAAAAATATCACTCCAAAGCACCCCTGGGTGTAAATGCTTATTCCTGATCGACTGCTGTCTAAAGAAACTAAAAGCCGTTTCTAGAAATAGGTTTGTATGGAACACACATCACTCTGATGTCTGCATATACAAGTTTCTAAAGTGTTTTGCAACCTGCTGAGTGTACTACATTCATTATCTGTTATTCATGATTGTATATATAGCTTTTTCATACATTGCATACAGCTTGCTATATTAAAATATATATATTTTATTTTTATCTTTTATGGAGAGTAAAGAAGTGTTTAGGACAGCTATAAGTATTTTAAAATTATCGACACACTTAAATAGTTTCAGGTTTTGAGCAATTTGCGTTGCTCTTCTTGATTGTGTGTACCTGCACCAATTTCTATCTGTTTTTCCCTAAAAAATAAAAAAAAAGATACAGTTGGTCTGTGATAATTTTTTTTAAGTCTTAGAAAAGGGGAAAATTTGGGACTTCAAATGAGGCACATGTTGACTATGCGACTCCATCCCTAATCCTTATCAAAAGAAGGGGGGTTTTGGGACTTTAGCCTCGTATACACGCTTGGTTTTCTCGGAAAGAGCCAGCAAGAAAACTGCTAGCAGAGCTTTCTTGCCAAGTAAACGGAGCATGTGTACGAGGCTTTCAGGTTTCTCGTCTGGAAATCTGGCCAGAATCTCGGTGAGAAAAATAGAGATCCTGCTCTTTATTTTCTCGTTGAGTTCTTGTCAACCTGTTTTCCGACAAGAAACCCGAGAGTGTGTATACTTACCTGTCGCTGTGGAAACACGTGCATGCTCAAAATGACTTTGACGCATGCGCGGTAGCTTCCACAACATAGGTAGGGTGAAGCAAGATGGTGGCGACTGCATGCTCGTCGTACGCGATGACATCACCACGTTCTTGCCTTTCAAGAGAACCGCGGTTCTTTTGAAAGGTCTGTGTGTACACTCGGACGGCAAGAGATTCTTGCCGAGAATCTCATCGGGAAAAACAATGCTTTTTTTTCCTGACAAGATTCTTGCCCGTGTGTACGAGGCCTTAGAGTGAGGCATGTGTGGCATGGAAACATAGTCAATGTTAAAAACAAGAAGTTTATTCTTTTGAATGATGAATGCATATCAAGTTATAATGTACATTGGTATATAACCATAGACATAGCATGTTACACAAATATATATATATATATATATATATATATATATATACATGGTAACTAAAAGGCATATAATGGTACACAGTCCCACTATAAGTTGATCACCGCCATTACTAGTAAAAAATACATAAATAAATAAAAATATCCCATAGTTTGTAGACGCTATAACTATTGCGTTTTTTTTTAATGTAAAATATGTAGCAGAATACACATTGGCCTCAATCGATGAAGAAATTACATTTTTTTTTTAATCCCACAGGGATTACCTTAATTTGAAGAATACCCTTATTTTAGATGAAGGTCTGGTATATATGTTAATAGGTGACCTCCACACACAAAAAGAAAGTAAGATATCCCCCTAATATCCTTGCCAGACCCTTATCCAATGATGCAACCTAGCAGATCAGGAAAGGGGGGGAACCAGTGTGCAGCACTGGGAACCCATGATGTCACTGACCTAAAATGGAAACACCGCTCTTTTGTATACACTATATTGTCAAAAGTATTGAGATGCCTGCCTTTAAACAGACATGAACTTTAATGGCATCCCAGTCTTAATCTATAGGGTTCAAGATTGTGTTAGCCCACCCTTTGCAGCTATAACAGCTTCATCTCTTCTGGGAAGGCCATCCACAAGGTTTAGGAGTGTGTCTATGGGAATGTTTGAGCATTCTTCCAGAATTGCATTTGTGAGGTCAGGCACTGAGATTGGATGAAAAGGCCTGGCTTGAAGTCTCTGCTCTAATTCATTCCAAAGGTGCTCTATCGGGTTGAGGTCATGAATCTGTGCAGACCAGTTAAGTTCTTCCACCCCAAACTTGCTCATCCATGTCTTGGATGCCATGGATCTTTCTTTGTTGCTTTGTGCAATATATATATATATGTATGTATATATATATATATATATACACACACAGATGTGCTGATAAGTTTACATACCCTGGCAAAATGTATGATTTATTGAATGATAACACAAAAACATTTCTTTCACTCATGGTTAGTGTTTGGCTGAAGCAATTTATTATCAATCAACTTTGTTCCCTTTTAAAGGTAACTATCCTCACCTGTGATCAGTTTGCTTATAATTAGGCTCCTTACACACGGAGCGGTCTGTTTTTCGGTCCGCTCCGTGTGTCCGTCAGCTCAGCGGGGGGTCTCCGCTCAGCTGTCGGCGGACAGGGCGGTCCCCGCACACTGTGCAGGGACCGCCCTGTCTCTCCTCCACTCTCCCCTATTTGGAGTCGGATGGAAAAGGACCGTCTGTCCGTTTGCATCCGATCCGTTTGGCCGGACGGAAGAAAAATAGGACATTCTTCCGTCCGCAAAAACGGATGCGGATCTGGCGGATGTTAGCGGATGCATCATCCGCTAATGGATCCGCTCCCATAGGGGCCCATTACAAGTCCGTAAACGGACTTGTAATGAGCGGACGAACGGTCCGCTAGTGTGAAAGGACCCTTAGTGTGTGTGTGTGCATAAAAGATCAATGAGTTTCTGGACTCCTGGCAGACCCTTGCATCTTTCATTCAGTGCTGCACTGACATTTCTGGATTCTGAGTCATTTGGAAAGCAAAAGAATTGTCAAAGTATCTTAGGGAAAAGACAGTTGAACTGTATAGAACAGTAAAGGGATACAAAAAATATTCTCTAAAAAAGGCCAAGAAATGGACAAGAAATCATAAATTCTGTATATTCAATCATAAAAGTCATAAAAAATGTATACGGTATATACATATATATATATTTATTTATTTTTGTATTTTTATTTTATTTTTTCAGATCAAGTTAATACAGTGCAAGGATCCTTTAAAATAACTTCAGGAGCAACATACACATCTGAATTGCAAGATCCAAGTTCATCAAACTTCAAATCACTGGCTTTTGATGTCCAGAAAATGGTATGTGTTCTTTCCTGTAGTTCTTAATTACTTTTATTTGGCTGTATTAGTGAAATTATAATATATTCTTTTTACCAGATCAATGAAATCTTCCAAGCTAGTCAGCTGAAGTTTGAATATAGAACATCTGAAATTGTGCAATTCCGGTAAGATTAGAAACAGCAAAAAAGAAAACGATTTACCGGTATCTGTTTATTCAATTTATAGCAAAAGTTTATACCCAGTCAAAACCTTTTTTCGTTTTGGACAGAATGGGGAAGGATTAGAATCCTTGCTAGATTTTTACTTCTATCCGGGGCTTTATTAAAGAGATTACCCCTCATGATCACCAACTTATATAAAACATATGATAATATCAAGAAAATGAATATTGCAGCCAGCCACTGTTATGTGTTCCCATACCACAAATCCCAATGTACCACTTGACCTCTAGAAGATTTACCCCCCTTTCCTGACTAGCCCATTTTTTTTGGTTTTTGGCACTGCATTATTTTAATTGACTATTGCACAGTCATGCAAAGCTGTCCAAAAAAGTCAAAATGTATATACATTTTTTTCCCACAAATAGAGCTTTATTTTGTGGTATTTCATCAGCACTGTTTTTTTTTTTTATGCCCTACATGCGCTATATACAAAAAAAGGAAAACATTTTGGAAAAAACAACAATATTTTTTTACTTTCTACTATAAAACATATCCAATAAAAAAATGGCAGCCAATCTGACACTACTTGACACTCTGTGGGAACCAGTGACACTAATACAGTGATCAGTGCTAAAAAAAATCACTGTACTAATGACACTGGCTGGGCAGGGGTTAAACATCTAGGGCAATCAAAGGATTAAATGTGTGCCTAACCAGTGTTTATGTATGTACTGTGAAGTGCTTTTTCTAAAGGATGTGCTTCGCTGGGTAAAAAAAATCAACACATCCCCACTGACAGTAGCTCTGTATTGTTCAGTGAGTGAGTGAGTGAGTGAGAAACTTGTATAGAGCAACACATGCAAACTGAATCGCCTCAGGGTGCTTGGTATCCGTTTCCTACTATATTTTGCATTCAGAATAGATGGGTTTTGAGTTTTTCTCTGAAGGCCTGGTGATTCACTTCCATTCGGATGCTGGTTGGTAAAGCGTTCCACAGTCTAGGTCCTTGGACTGCAAATCTTCGTTCTCCTTTGGACTTGTATCTGGCCTTGGGTATCTGGAGTAGATTTTGGTTGGTAGAACGGAAAATGCGATTGGAGTTGTGACATTTTATTTTTCACATAGATATTGGGGCGCACTTGTACACATTTGTGCATCAGGCAGAGTGCCTTAAACGTAATTCTGTATTTTACGAGCAACCAATGAAGGGATATAAGGGAGGGGGAAATTTATTCCCAGGGTTTTTTACGTCATGCCGCCGTATTCTGGACGACTTGTAGACGAGCAATTTGGTACTTTGGTAGTACGAGGTAAAGGTCGTTTGCATAGTCGAGTCTGGAGTTGATTATCGTTCCCACCATGACTGTTATGTCTTCTTTTGGGATAATGGGAATAAGTCTACGTAACAGGCGCAGCAGATGGTGGGATCCGCTGACTACTGAACTTATTTGTGCAGACATTGTCATGTGGGAGTCAAAAGTGACTCTGAGACTTTTGACTTTGGTGCTAGGGGTAATTGTTTGTCCCAAAATTGGCAGGGGTGTCCATGTTGTCATGGCAAATCTCTTTCGGTTGGCGTGGACCAGATGAAGTTCTGCTTTTGAACCATTGAGTTTAAGGTAACTCTCCGTCATCCAATCTTCTATCAAAGTAAGGCATTTCTCTAGTCCGAGATAATGATCATTTTTATTGCTGATGCGAAAGTAGAGCTGGGTGTCATTCACGTAGGAATGGTAGAGTAAATTATGGTTGCTGATGATTTTCGAGGAGAGGGCGGAGATAGATATTGAATAGTATGGGCAACAAGGGTGACCCCGCGGACCGTTTTCATCGGACATGTCTCCTCGTGTGTACGCAGCCTTAGGCGCCATACACACGGCAGAGAACCTCGACGGGCAGAACACATCGTTCCGCCCGTCGAGGTTCTCTCCCGGCCGTCGAATTCGGCGACCCGCCCGTCGGGAATGGCAACCAGCCATTCTTCCAGGCGGGCCGTCGAGGAAATAGAGAGCGTGCTCTCTATTTCGGCTCGACGGGCTTCCCGACGGGAAGCTCGCTGAGACCGTACACACGGCCGAGGTCCTCGCTGGAATGTGCATTCCAGCGAGGTTCTCGCTGATTTTCAGCGAGAACCTCGGCCGTGTGTACGGCGCCTTAGAGTTCATCAGGATTGATCAATTTTTAAATATATATACCATCGTTTATAAACTCTATAACTTCCACAGAGACTAAATAATATACACATATTTATGTTATTTTATTTTACATAAGAAATGTAGCAGACTACATTTTGGCTTAAATTTATGAAGAAAGATTATTTGTTTTTAAAATTTTATTACAAAAATGAAAAAAAAAAAAAAGCATTTTGTATTTTTTTGTTTACAAAGCAAAACAAAAGAAGAAAAAAACCCAGTGGTAATTAAATCCCACCAAAAGAAGGCTCTATTTGTGTGGGAAAAAAAATATATGAAAAAAAAATATATACCGTATTTGCCGGTGCATAAGGCGACCCCCTAATTTTACATTGTTTACGATTTTTTGCCTGTACTCACCGTATAAGACGACCCCCCTTCCGATGCTTCTGATGCTTCATATTTCTTCCTTCTGGAGCCATATTCTTCTTCCTTCTTGCTGGAGCTGGAGCTAATCATGGCGAGCGATGTGTTCTATTAATGAATACAAAGCCTGCTTGGATTGGCAGAGGCTGTAACATCGTCAGCCCACGCCTCTCTGACTCTCAAAGCCAATCCGTGCAGGCTACTATATGTAGCCTGCTCGAATTGGCAGAGGTTGTTACTCCAATCTGAGTAGGCTCTGTATTCATTTGAATACATTGCTCACTGGGATTGGCTAAGCGGTATATACTGTATGTAGCCAAAGCTGACCTGGCGTATAAGACGACCCCTGATTTTTGGCCATTTTTTTTAAGTGTAAAAGGTAGTCTTATACACCAGCAAATACAGTATATAAATTTAATTTGCATGTAGCATTGCATGACTGAGCAATTGGCAGTTAAATTAGCACTGAATAGCAATAAAATGCCAGGTTATGAAGGGGGTAAAACCTACCAAAGGTTACGTGTTTAAAACAGTATACTTAAAAAATCTACAATATCAACATACATTAGAACAAACACATAATTGTGAATAAATATACAATCATCAATTACAGAGTGTAATTATGTTCCAAAGGAACACAGGCTCTGGTCATGATGTTTACTTTTAATTTCCTTATAAGTTATTATAATAGATGCATTATTTTAAATACAATAGAAACTTTTACTGGTAAATAAAGTAATGTGACAAAACCAGATTTAGTACATTTTATAAAAACAAGCCTGCATTTAGTGCGTTTAAAGAAGTATAAATCTGGGTGTACTTTGAAACTATGCCTTCCTCTAAAAATCTCTCTCTGCTGCCCAAGGGAGTGCATATATACAATTAGCATGTTCTGTTTCCCTGAAATGACAGCTGAAGCTCAGTGTTAAGGATATTCCAGTCCTCAATGTCAGCTTTTATGTTTCCCCAGCAGCAACAAGATGGCCAAAAAGTAAATGAACTCAAGTTCAATAAGGACACAGGCCTCAGAACAATTGCTATGCGATAACTGAATAGGTAGCTTTAGACAGTTACCTAAAACAAGCAGCTTCCCTGAATAGTGCAGAGAAAAGGTTGGATGCAGTTCATTATATTAGCTTGAAATAAAAGTAGTTAAGGAAAATAGTTATCTGGAAATATTTTATTATTATCATGAAGATTAAGAAGATAAGTGTTATACCCCTCATTTGCATGCAAATGTTGTGGTGTTTTTGGTGACATGGTGGTTAGTTTACTAAAGGTAAACAGGTTGTTCACTTTGCAAGGGAAGTTTTAAGCCGCTTACACACGATCAGTCCATTCGATGAGAATGGTCTGAAAACAAGTTAGCTTTTTTTTAACTGATGGATAACTAACCGATAGCGCCCACACACGATCGATTTGGTCCGATGAAAACGGTCCATCAGACTGTTCTCATCGGTTTAACCTATCGTGTGTATGTGGCCTACCTTTGCAATTTTTGGTATTTTTTCCCTAAATAGCTTCCTTTACTTTAGTGCAGTCCTCCTTCACTTACCTCATCCTTCGATTTTGCTTTTACATGTCCTTATTTCTTCTGAGAAATACTCACTTCCTGTTCTTCTGTCTGTAACTCCACACAGTAATGCAAGGCTTTCTCCCTGGTGTGGAGTGTCATGCTCGTTCCCTCCCTTAAAGGGGGGAGGGGGCAAGCAGGAGAGTCAGGATGCCCACTAACACACAGCTCATTTCTCTATCTGCAAAGTAGAGAGTTTGCTGACACTCCTTTTTGCCAAGAGGCTTTCTCCACTGTAATTTTTTGTGAAGAGTCAACAACAAGTGGGACACAATCATGAAGTGGAACAAAATGTATTGGATATTTCAAACTTTTTTAACAAATAAAAAAACTGAAACTGAAAAAAACTGAAAAATTGGGCGTGCAAAATGATTCAGCCCCTTTACTTTCAGTGCAGCAAACTCTCTCCAGAAGTTCAGTGAGTATCTCTGAATGATCCAATGTTTACCTAAATAACTAATGATGATAAATAGAATCCACCTGTGTGTAATCAAGTCGCCGTATAAATGCACCTGCACTGTGTCTTAGAGGTCCATCTAAAGGGGAGAGACCATCATGAAGAACAAGGAACACACCAGGCAAGTCCGAGATACTGTTGTGGAGAAGTTTAAAGCTGCATTTGGATACAAAAAGATTTCCAAGCTCACACTGCACTTTGTGAAGGATCCCACAGCCTCCTGGGACCCATAACGTCTCCCAGAAGGCTGTGGGCAAAAAAGGGCATGCTTCTGAGCAGAAGTGGGACTTATTAAAACAAGGTACCCGCCCCCCCCCCCCAAAAAATGTGTAAAAGTGGGCCCCCCCCCCCCCCCCCAAAAAAAAAAATGTGTCCAAAAGTGGGAGAGGAGGGGATGAGGAGGCAGAAAAGAGTAACTTCCCCTATTGGGCAAAGGTTCGCTTTGAGTCTGTAAAAGGGAAATATCTAAAGTGGTGCTGAGGATGTTTTGGGAGGGATGAAGTTTTTCTCTACCTAAAGTAGTGCTTCAGATCAATATGAAGAAACAAACTAATTTGTATTATTTTCGTTTCAATAGTTTTTATTGAATGTATAAATGGTATTACAAACAGTGGCGTCGTACATCATAATTGACATTCAAATATGGCAAAGAGTAGACACAACATAACAGGTCAACGAAGACTGTCAGAATACACAACTGTTATGGGTGGTGAATGCCAAGCATGCTATGATAACTGCGATCCCTGACACCCCCAATGGGAGCATTCTGTGTCCAGGGGGATGGTGAGGCATTCCACCCCCATTGTGTTCAGGCAGGGTAACAGGGAGGAAATTTCCAACAGTGGAATAGGTAACCTTTAGCGACAGGAACAGTCAATTGTCAAGTATGAATGCGTAACCATAGTGGTATATGCCTAATGTCTGAAAACTATTTAGGAGATATGTAATAAGGCATATGCGTCTTCTAGTAAATTATATAGTGTAGGGGCAAGACAAGGCTATCTATAGGGTAAGTAAGTGGGGGGGATGGGGGGGGGGGAGGGGGGAAGAGCAAGACAGTGACTATATTGTGTCAAGGACGGATCATTTAAGATTTTTGGCGTACCAACGGGTCCATGGGAGCCAGTGTGTATGGATTATAGAATGGGATGGTTTTCCCTTTGACAGAATCAGTTCATATGCGCAGTGGGAGTGGACTAATGCTATAACTTCTGTAGCAGATGGCGTTACATTAGTTTTTCCAGCGCCTGGCCACAAGTAGTCTGGTCGCTAGAAGTATGTGTGTAACAATGAGGCGGAAAGATACCGGCAGTAAGTCAATGTCTACATTTAGTATAGCCAGTTGTGGAGTGAGAGTGAATGGGATGTGGCACACATCCCGTATAAGACTTTCGATCTTTGTCCATAATTCAAACAGGGCAGGGCATGACCAAAAAACATGGAAAATAGTGCCAATTTCGCTACAATTCCTACAGCAAGTGGGAGATGTATGTGGCTGGAATTTGGCCAATATTTGGGGTGTCAGATAACATCTAAGGTGCAATTTGTGGGTTAATTCCCATAAGGAAGTGCATCTGGTGGACTTATAGATTGATTTCAAGGCTGTCTGCCATTGACGGTCAGACAGCGTTAGGTTCAGATCTCTCTCCCAATCAGTATGGGGTTTTGACTTGTGGAAAACATTTTTCTCTTGCAGTGTGGAGTATATGAGGATGTACCTTTAGTGGGGGAGACATCTGAGAAGAAGAAGTTCCATAGCTTGAGCGGTAATTCGCCCTCTAGGCGGGGGTGTGCTGCTAGGCACCTTTGGATTCTAAAGCAAGTGAAAAAATCTGTGGCGGGTGCGTGAAATGTCGTTTGGATGTGATCGAAGGACTTATTCAATAACTTGGATCTAAGGTCAGCAGTGTCGTTCGTCTGGGTAAGTATCCAATCCGGTATAACCAGATCAGGCGATAACAATTGGAGGGTACGTACCGGTACGTGTATAGGTTTGGTAAGAGTATCGGACCATTTTTTACAAAGCAGTGCTTTCCAAGCTTGCACCGATGCTCGGATGGGTGGAGACTGCAAGTGTAGGCGGTGGTGAGTGATTGCGGTGCTGAACAGCCAGTCCCTAAGGTTGTGTCCTGGAGTCAAAGTGTTTTCAATGTCTCCCCAAAGCGTGGTGGGTGTGGTCAGTAATCCAGCCTGTCAGCTGAGTCAAGATAGTGGCGAGGTAGTAGTCTTTGATATCTACATATCCCATTCCCCCTGCCAGCTTGTGTTTGATGGTTTTAGTGTGACCACACCTAGGGCGTTTGCCTTGCCATACAAATTGTTGGATAATGGATTGGAGGGAGGTGAAGTATGATGTGGAAAGTGGTATGGGGAGCGCGCGGAACAAATAGAGCAATCGGGGGAGACCAGCATCTTGAAAGCCGCCAGTCTCCCGGCCCAGGAAAATTCGAATTTGGATCTGATACGTTCTGCAAGGGGTTCCATTACCAGATTGAAGATAAGGGGCGAAAGGGGGCAGCCTTGACGGGTGCCATTGGTGATTGGGAACGGCGTGGACAGCATTTCGGATGTGTACACCTGAGCAGAGGGGCTAGAGTACAGGGCCATTATTGCCGAAAAGATATGGCCCCTGAGACCAAACTTCTGAAGTGTGGCCCGTAGGTATGACCAATTGACACGATCAAACGCCTTCTCTGCATCTAGAGACAGAAGCAGAGAAGGCGTTCTGGTGGAGTCAGCATAATGGACAATGTCTATGATTCGTCGTGTGGCGTCGTATGTTTGTCTACCTCTGGTAAATCCTGATTGATCAGGGTGGATCAATAACGGCATTATTTTCATTAGTCTCGTTGCTATAAGCTTGGCATAAATTTTACGTTCAATAATTTTTATTGAATTTTTCAATAGAGAACAAATATCACAAAGAATAACATGTCAACTTACAGTCAGTCAATCTCTATACAGTGTTTTCCGTGTCCTGGGACAAAAGTTACAACATTAGTGCAAGAAGGGGAAGAAAAAAAAAAAAAAAAAAAAAAAACGGAAGGGAGGAGAGGAACAATCAAACAGCGGCCCTGTGTAGGCCTGGTAGCAGTCAGCTCGTATAGCAAAGAGCTATTCACTTCTCAAGGTCCCCCAAGAGACAACTCTCCGGTGGGGGAGGGGCCCAGAGCCCCAGCTCCCGATAGGCCCCGAAGGGATCACACTGCCCCTCGGGAACAGGGGACCCCGAGCTCCATCCCACACGTGTCCCGAGGCCATCAACGTGTAGGAGACCCATGAGGCCATTTACCAGAAGGGTGCACAATCGGCCTTGTAGGCCGTCACTTGGGGGAGCTAGTCTCCACCCTAATAAAACATACCAGTAACCGGAAAATCATGTAACAGAATGGTAACCGGGGGGGGGGTAGAGGAAAAAGAAGAGGTACAGATGCATAGGAGAGAAATGGGAAGCGAAAAAGAGGGAGAGGAGACGAGGGGAGGGATGCCTGCTCTGTTAGGGAATTGAACGGTCGGTCGGCCCGCTAGGCAGAACTCCCGGTATGAGGGATATGTTACAGTAGGTGGCCCAGGGTTCCCAGATGGCCAGAAATCTCTCAGATTTGTCATTAATTCTAGCAACGATCTGCTCCTGCGCCATGATCCAAGAGACTTTTCTCCTGAACCCCTGAAGGGATACCGAAGGTTTCTTCCAGGCTTTAGCTATAGACATTTTGGCTCCCAATAGTATGAAAAAGATAAGGTTTGGCAATGTTTAGATAGGTAAAAGGAAAGAAAATTGCGCATACCACATAAACAAATAAAAAATAAAAAGCTGCGACTCAAAAATGTTATACAACATAAAATAAACTAAAAATAGGGGGGGAGTCGCGCTAAACGTGAGACAGTGCTTGCTGATAGCACAGTGTAATATCAAAAATTATGTTGATATAAAAAACCCCAATTGCTATTTAGTGATGTCCACACAATGTGATGATATATGAACAAAAAAACCTTAATAAGTCAGCCATAAACAAAAGGGATTAGATTCTTGATATTGGTCAAAAGTCCATCAATATAGCCAGTGACGTTGGATCTTGATACACCAAAAAATGTGAAAAACAGTGTCCCGTTACATTCATGTGGATCTTGTACTTGTAGAATTTCAATAAGCAGTGACAACACCGGAAAGAAAAGAAAAAACTTTCATAGTGTAATACTTTGTGAAAAATATATATACACCCGTGAAAAATAACTGTATAGTGGACAGAAAAACGATGACAACATTTCACCATGGGGCACAGTTCACACTGACCCTTACCAGATCGTAAGACCCTCTCGAGGTCAAGTGCAGCCTTAAGGATGGTCAATATGGGCTTCGTTTTATAGCATCATGTTTTCCTCAGGTGAAACAAAAAAGAAAAAGCTTTTCATAGTGTGGATTGCAT